>FTPT01000079.1:0-82146 GCA_900156845.1 Coprinopsis strossmayeri | reverse complement strand
CGTGAGCGGTACTATCATTAGGCCCAGGTCTTCCTCTATTAACTTTAGCTCCGACAGATATCAGAATGGGAGGAAGCTCTCAGGACTTCTTTTCATGCATCCCATATCGGACTTCCGGATGGGTGGAATTTCGACTAGGAGTTTCCGAATCTTCCAACAGCTCTGTGGTGAAAGCACCTTGAAGAATGTTCTTATCGTCACCAATATGTGGGGACAAGTCGACAGAGGGACTGGAGAAGCACGAGAGCGAGAGTTAGCTTCGGAAGACATTTTTTTCAAGCCTGCACTTGACAAGGGTGCTAAGATCGTCAAGCACCTAGATACCCCTGATTCAGCAAAGGAGATTGTTAGGAGCATTCTGAAGAACCAAGAAATTATCATGGAGGTCCAGAAGGAAATTGTGATAGAGGAGAAAGGTATCGATCAGACCGCAGCAGCGGCAGAGATTGACAAGGAGTTGAAGGAGATGGCTGAAAGGCAGAGACTGGAGAATGAGAGAATGAGAGCTGAGGCTGAAGGTATGTCTCTTTTTGCGAACAACTGGACAAGGAGGTTCATGCTACGTGAATACAGCCACTTTGAAACGGCAACAAGAAGAGGCTCGAAAGCGTCGAGAGGAAGAGTCCCGTCGGATACTAGAGGAGCTGGCTAAGGTAGAGGCAGAGAGACGGAAAGCCGAGGAAAATATAAGGCGACAGCAAGAAGAATACGAGCGCAGAATGCGTGAAGAACAGGAGGCCATACGTCAGCAAGAAGAGAGGACCCGGCAAGAACACGAGGCACATATGGAGGCCCTGAGGAAGCAGGCTGCAGATGAGGAGTGGAGGCGCCAACAGGAGGAGCAGAGGCTAAGGCATGAACTTGAGCACGAGCGACAGAGACAGAGACAGGGGGGTGGCGGGGGTGGTGGCTGTTCTATCCAATAATTTTCCAGACACAGTTTTCCTTCCAAGAAGCATGAAAGTTTCGACCCTAGTGGAGTAGCGCCTTTGGGTACTCCGCTATCATATTTGGACGCATTCGAACATTCCATTTCAGAGTGCGTGTCGAGCACGCGCAGTCCTCATGTCATCCTCATGTTGTCGGGTATATTATATATAGGCAAGTTCCTTGATAGCCAGGAGCTCCGTCAGCACGAGTGCCGCGTGCCCCTCCACTAGTAGGATCATCGTGTACACTCCTACGCACTAGTCACTTATCGAAAACGCTTGCAGTTTACCCAAATATGAAACATAGCTTCTGGAACACCTTCACATTGCCTTCACAACAGTTCACAAGTCCACGCAAGTGTTCGATTTGCCTCCAGCTCTCCAAGTCAATTTAGGTGATAAAAAAGCGCAGTGTGGTGCTGCACATGGAGATATAGAGACTAAACTTGCTACTTATTAGCGACGTGTTAAGACCATAGACTGGCGTTACTAGCAGGATCGCGCAATTTGGGATCCTTAGTCGAAGCTTTCAAAGTTCAAAGAGGTGTCTAGGTTTGTGCGCGAGTGCCACTACCTTTTCTATCTGAAGAAGAATTTTCAGGTTTTTTCCCTAGGTCTTGGGGTGCATATACGGTCAGGTTAGGTCAGGGTGAGAATTATGTCGACCAAGCAGGCGCCGATAGGGGGTTAATATATCTATGCTGTCATGTGCTTCGTGGGAACACCACGGGCGCCTAAATTTTATCAAGCGAACCGAACCTTGTTCGCCTTTCGATTCTTACCTGGCTTCCCATTTGAGATATGGAAGCCTCAAAATGCTTGCTAACATCATCCCCTTAACTCAATTTCGCACTCATTTGGACGAATCCCTCTAAACGCCGAGTTTGATATTGAAGTCGGGCAGAATTTAAGGACGCTGGGAACAAGAAGCAGTGAAACGCTGATTCATACTCCACAGTCTCTCAACATCAGTTCTCACATGCGTTCACGCCACCAAAACTATATTTAAACCAAAGTCCACCCTAACTCAAACACTTTGCGAACGGAAGGGGGTTTAGGAGGACCAGATAGCGAAGAAGTACGCCATAGGTCTCTTCTTTAAAGCTCAATCTGTACCAAGTGGTAATGGATCATTGGACCCATCATCTACTCTCCAATTCGTTGTCAAGTTCAGTCCAGGGCTCATCTACATTTGTTCCCGCGGCTCTTAGACTATCTGAGATGGTCGGTTCCCTCCAAAATGGCATTCCAACGATTCTTGCTCTTATCTCTGGCGTGCTTCTAATGATAGCTGTGGGTGTTATGAAGCGAAATAGGAATCGTAATGGTCTGCCTTTGCCGCCTGGCCCGAGGGGACTTCCGTTTTTCGGCAAGGTGTTCACGGTCATGGCTCAAGGACATCCTTGGGTCGTTTATAAACAATGGTCGGAGCAATACGGTGCACCTCCCAATCTTTGATGGCTTAGATCACGGCTTGACATTAACGTGCATCTATCAGGGGATTTAGTACACATAGAAGCAATGAAAACACCAATCCTTATCGTCAATTCTCTGCAAGTCGCTCAAGATCTGCTAGAAAAGAAAGGGACAAACTTCTCCGACCGTCCAGATAATCCTTTGCTCGGGGAACGTTAGTACGTGTCTTTTGTGTCACCCTTCTACCAGCCATTCATTGGGGTAATACTATGATCAACCGAAGTGATTACGCCAACTGGAACTTTGCTACCATGAATTACAACCCATTATTGAAATCGTTTCGTCGGGCATTTCACCAATGCGTCCGTCGAGACGCGGTTCACAAATACCATCCCATTCTCGAGGAGCAAACTCTGGCTTTTCTGCGTCGCCTTGCCGCCAACCCAGACAATTTATTCGAGAATGCGCACCTGTAACAGCCACCATCTAATGTTTGTCTTTTCGAGTCTTCTCACTGAAGTGTTTCTGTAGCATGTTTGCTGCGATTAATATGCAGGTATCGTACGGAATCAGCGGCATCGAATACCCTATGCGCATCGAAAGCGACATTCAAATTATGGGAGTTGGATTTTTCACGCGTATGCTTCCTTTTAATTATCTCGCGAACGCCTTCCTGGTTCTCCGTCATGTACCATGGTGGTTTCCGGGCGCTGGATGGAAGCGGACGATAATAAAGGAAGTATCGACTAGTGAAAGGATTATCAACAAGCTGGGAAATGATGCCAAAGACAGCGCTGTGCGATTTGTTTCGCGTTACTTTCCTTAGTATATCGTATTCACCCGTCGCCCACAGGAAAAATCCCCGAGTATTTTCAGCCAAGTCATGGACACCCTACCACCCCAAAGTGCTCCCGATTATCATTCGGAAGAAACCTTTGCAAAAGAACTTCCCATCACCGCTTACCTTGGTGTGCCGCCTTAGCTAGTTTCACGATATATGACCGGTAACCTGATTAAGATCTTTCAAGCTGGACGTGACACAGTACTAAGGCACCAGACTTGTCCTATTATTTTTGTTGCTTACATTAGTTTTCTCTAGCTTTTTACTGCTGCCGTAGCACTATTTTATGTTTTGGCCAAATACCCTGAGGTCCAACATCGGGCTCAAGAGGAAGTAGAGGCCATCACAGGAAATGAGCGCCTTCCACAACCGGCTGAATGTGCTCAAATGCCGTACATCCAGGCCCTGATTAAAGAGCTTCACCGGTGGTACACGGTGGCCCCGTTGTGTGAGCACGCATCTCCGGCGCGCCATGTAGGAATCATTCACTCATACGTGACTATCCTACAGCAATCCCGCATGTCTCCAAAGAGGACGATGAGTATAATGGGTACTTCCTACCGAAGGGCTCCTTGATATTTGTCAATGCCTGGTACCAATTCCTTTTTCCCTGTCGAATTTTGGTTGAAACTAACATCTGCTGCATTCCAGGTCGATCATGCACGACCCCAAAATATTCGACAAACCCTTGGAATTTAACCCTGAACGTTACCTCAAAGATGGAAAACTAAACCACGATGTACTGGATCCCGACGCAGCAGCCTTTGGATTTGGCCGTCGGTAAGTGCACTGATGTGGAGCTTGATCTTCGGTTTCTCAGCCTTCAGTGACTGTCGTTGTAGAATTTGTCCAGGTCGGCATCTCGCCCACGACGTACTAGCCTTCTTGGCTGCTTCATTTCTTGCTGTTTTCGATATCAGACCTGCAAAAGATGAGTTCGGAAACGCGTCACCTTTGGAACTCCACACTCCCACGACTGATCTCCTCCCAGGGTGAGTCCCATTCAGAAATAGAATCCTGACCTGGTGACAAAACCTTTTCAGGCCACCTTTGACGTTCAAGTGCGAGGCATCTCCTCGCTCCCAGAAGCATAGTTCTCTTCTCTAGTGTGAGGGCACATCGCGTCCGGTAGCCTGAGCACGGGAAGTTCTGGTCCCTAATTTGGATGTTTGCATGGATAACATGAGGATGTTCACAGTGCAGCAAAGAAGAAAAGTAATTTGTCGGACGAGGCCTGCCTAAAGCTGAAGTGTAGATACGCGTGGGTCGCATCTGACCCTATCTCGGTCTGTTGAGATCATGCCTACTATTCTGCGGCAATTAGTATGTGATTGGTTTGGGTCTATCTAGTGTACATTTTTTGATATCTACAGGTTCGAAACTGATTTATACGCACAAAACAGTCTTTAGGAGTCCATTCAGGTTGAATTTCAAACCAAATTGGAGGGATAATGGAAGTCTTCCAAGCCCACGAAATTCTCCTTGATGCTCCTCGCGCTGACAAACCGATAGAAGATGCTCATGCTTCCAGCCTTGTCGTTCGTCCCACTCGCACGTCCTCCACCAAATGGCTGTTGTCCAACCACGGCTCCCGTGCATTTCTCATTATAGTACACATTTCCAGCTGCGTTCCTGAGCTTGTTGGTTGCGGTGATCAACGCTTTGCGGTCTTGGGAAAAGCTATATTTGAAAGGGGTATCAGAAACAAGTCTCATGATCGTATCGAGTGCAACATACATGGCACCTGTAAGGGCGTATTCGGTAGTGGTATCAATCAACTCGAGCGTCGACTCAAAGTCATCATCTTCGTATACGTAGACCGTTACGACAGGCCCGAAGATCTCCTCCCTCATCGTGATGGATTTAGGATCCTTGGTCAAGATAACAGTTGGCTGGATGAAGTATCCCTTCGAATCGTCACCTGTCCATAGAATGAGACCGTCAAGCGAGCGGCTTCGAGAGGACTACAGCTCACCAGTGCCTCCAATAAGGATCTCTCCACCAGCCTCTTTTGCCTGCTTGATGTAGCCCGTGATCTTGTCATATGCGGGTCGACCACTGAATATGTAGTCAGATATTTATTTAAAGTTGCAAGTAGGCAGATTGTTCCATACATCACAGGGCCCATGAAGTTGCTCCAATCTTGAGGTGCTCCCACTTTAATTTTCGCGATTTCGGAGAGGAACTGATCCTTGAATCCTTTCTCCCAAACCGACCTCGCAACATACACTCTTGAAAGGGCAGAGCATTTCTGGCCTGCACGAGGTATCAGCTCATACACATTCAAACATAGTAATGAGCTAGGACATACCTTGATACTCAAATCCAGCTCTCACACTCTGAATTACTGCGTTCCTCACTTCAGCAGTCTTGTGAATTAAATGGAAGTTCTTTCCACCCGTCTCACCCACGATCCTCGGGTACCCCCTGTACTTGTCCAAATTCGAAGCGATGTCCTTCCAGAGCTTCTTGAAAACAAAGGTGCTGCCCGTGAAGTGGAGAGCCGCGAATTCACGGTGGCTAATGGCTTGGCCGACGACTTCCGCTGGGGGACCGGGGACGAATTGGATGACGCCAGCGGGCACGCCGGCTTCCCTGAAGATTTGGTAAATGAGGTAGTTGGAGTATGTTGCTGCTGGAGATGGCTTCCATACGACGACGTTACCGACGAGAGCAGGGGCTGTCGGAGCACACTGTTTAGAACGAAATTGAGAGCGAAAAATAAAGGTCTCACTTCCAGGAAGGTTGCCCCCAATCGCAGTGAAGTTGAAAGGAGAGACGGCCAGGACGAAGCCCTCCAATGCACGATATTCAACACGGCTATAGCCTGTCAAATTTTATCTGATAAGCCAACATCCAATATGTACTCACTTCCAAGCCCCTTGCGAGTTTTTCGCCGGTTGCTGAGCATACAACTCTTCGACGTACTTTACACCAAACCTAAGAAAGTCGGCCAACTAAACACGCATATAAACCAATGCCCATATCGATGCTTTTAAACAAATCACGCACCTCCGCTGCCGCATCGATCTCAGCTTGCCATGCATTCTTCCCCTGACCCAGGATAGTCGCCGCCATAAGTTTATACCTATACTTCTGGCTAACAAGGTCGGCAGCTTTCAAGAAGATAGCAGCCCTATCGTTCCACGGCATGCTCTCCCACTCAGCCTTTGCAGCGAGCGCACCATCAATGGCCTTGGCCACCGTCACCTCATCCGCTTCGTGGTACTGGCACAAGTAGTTTGCATGATCGTGGGGGAGAGGTTGCTTTGCAAGCTTGCCCGTCTTGACCTAACCAAGCTGCTGTTAGCTGCGCCATCTAAGATCCAAGCAACATCGCCTCAACTCGCCTCTTCTCCATTCACGACGCACGGAACTTCAAATGGCAGCTCTTGCTCCATCTGGCGGACAGCAGCCTGCAAAGCCTCTCGTTCGGGTGATCCAGGCGCATAAGCTTTCTAAAAGCACAAGGCACAGCAGTCGATTACGGTCAGTATGCAATTGACGGGCGCTAAATGCAGCGCACCATGGGCTCATTGTCGAGCGATGGAACCTTAAAAGTCGCAAGCTGGGGAGTGTAATCCATTTGTATTAGCGGCGTGGTGGCGGTATAAAGCGAAGAGAGACAGGTGCTCCATTGTAGTACTGGGCTATTTATTTTATAGTTCGGAGCTCGAGATATGCATAAAAGGGGCACGGCATTGTCGGAAGGATCTCGAAGGGCCGAACGCCGCAGAGGGGCTTCGATCCAACACATCATACTTTATCGAAGCGATAAGCCTGTAGGCGTAAGGAAATATGTAGTACATATGACAGAACCAACAATTAACTCTGGATTCCTGATCCCAGAATATTAGAAGTACCATACGGGTCCAATTTTCAGACATGTGCCATATACAGAGCCAGAGTTAGATAGTAGAAGGCAAATCGTCAATGGCCGCTTTCAAATCCACGAGGAACTTCCACGATTCCAGTACACTCCCCGGACAACGTGCACATCCACACTTCGCCGCAGCCTTGTACAGGAAGTCGAGCTTGAAGATCACTCCTGTAGTCGGCCGAACCGATAGCTCCTCCTTCGCCCTTGTTTCGAACTCCGTCCACCATTTCGGAGCCACCTGAGGATGGAAACTCGAGCCGTTGCATTGGACGCACTTCACCTCGTTCTTGACATCCTTCAATAACGACAAGGCGGCTTCTGCACGGCGTTTGTGCAGGACCATCAGCTGATGGTAATGGTAGGCCGTGATCCACTTTAAGTCGTCGGTTAACGGGACATCCAACAAGTTGACTCCCAATGTGTACCTCGACGCGACTTTCGCTTCCTCCTGAAATTCATACCGACACGCGATGGCATATACCCGCACAGGGGTTGAGTGAAGGAACTGCGGGGATATTAAGAGCGTGCGAAGGGTGGAGATGACTCCTTCGAACTCGTATTTGGTGGCGACGCCGAGGATGTCCTTGAGCTCCTCCAATGACGTGAGGAGAGGGTCAGGTATAGGATATATCAGGCGCAGCAGTGTCTCCAGCAGGGCTGGAGACTCTGGCATCGGGATTTCTGGGATCTCCTTGTTGGTTGGATCCTGAGGTAGCGAGAACATGTCGCGGAAGAAAGGCGAAGCGAGGGAGAGAATAGATTTATGCACACGGAATTTCGCAGGCTCTCCTAGTCCACCTGATAGTAGGACGACATCCGCCTCAGGATAGTCAAATAGAGGATTTGTCTCGCAGCGGGACATGGGGAGTTTCGAGGAGAGTTGGATTGCAGTCGGAGCGTGACAGACCGCATAATATAGTCAGATATAAATAGGATAAGTGACGGAGGTATGAAACACCAGTTGACTCTATTGAGGCCAATGTAGCCAAGAGGAATCAGAGACTGCGGGCAGGCGCCTAAGATCATCTAAGCGAGACAGTTCCAGCGAGCTGGGATTGAGACCTGCCTGGAAGACAAACATCCACAAACACCTCTTGAGGATCCATCCTGACCCAGCTGTACATGTACAAGATCTCCTGTCGACAGTATCATCCGCGACCCCCGTGCCGTTCTCCGCTCCTGCTTCTCCGCCTTTGACGGCCGCCCTGACGCTCTCTGTCTAATCTCGGAGAACGAGACCTCGACCGTTTACGTCGCGGGCGGCCTCCGTCTCGATCACGACTTCGAGTCCGTTTTCTCTGCCTCTCTGGACGGTCGCCTACATCGAAAACCATAGAGTAGTCATCATTTCTACCTCGGTTTGCACCGCCGTCGGATCTGTAGCGACGGGTTTCCTCGAGGTCTTCACGGCCAGCGAACCCAGCCTTAAACTTTTTCGGTTTCACAATATCGTTTGACCAGATTGCATTCGATTTGGACACGGATTGAGAGCTTTGCGCACATGAGCGAAGCACGGCAGTTGATCATCAAATGTCACTCACAAGTCAACCCAAATTCGACGGTCGTCGACCAATATATTCTGCATTTTGAAGTACGCCTAGGGAATAGTTAGTTTAGCACGTATCATTTAATCACCGGAGACTGCTATTCACCTGCTCAGCATCTTCTCTTTTATCAAACTCGATGAAAGCATATTGGAGTGAATCCCCCGTCTTCTTGTCACGAATAACTTGACAGCTCATAATTGTGCCGAAACGCGAGAAAATAAGTTCAAGATCCTCGTCTCTGGTAACTGGATTGAGTTTGCATACGAAAAGCACGTTCTCCGGTGGTCTGACATTGGCAAACGGAAGGTCGCCGACCATTTCGAGCGTAAGAGCAGACGCCGCTGCGGCCTTTTCGCGGCGGATACGTTCTTCTTCCTCCTCTGGTAACGTAGCCAATGGGTCTTCGTCTTCTGCTATTCTGTTAGAGTTGTCAGGCGGTCGGGTGGGTTCTGCCTCCGGCACTACGAGTCCAGGTGGATCCTGATATGGATCATCTACGCATCAGAAACATTAGGCATAGTGGAAGGGCTATGTCCTGCAAAAACGCACCAAGAATGATAACATGCCGTATCCTGACATCTTTGAATGGCCGGCTTTCTTGGTCAACGAATACTTCATTGATCTTGTCCAACGTTTCGAGGCCTTCCACGACGTGCCCAAAGACGGCATGTTTACCGTCGAGGTAATCAATGTTGTTTCCAAGCGTGATGAAGAATTGACTTCCGCAGCCTCCTTTTTTGCCTTCAAGAGCCGGGGCAACGGCCATGGACACTGTCCCTCGCTGGTTGTGCTTGAGCTTGGGTCGGATTTCCGGTTCAAAGTAACGAGGCGCGCGTGCGTTGTTGGGGGATTGCGAGGCGATGTACGACCATATCGACTCCCCTCCCGTGCCTGTCGCTGTTGGATCCCCGATCTGCGCGAGGAAGTCCCTCGAGACTATTCCGCCAACCAATTGTGAGCCCATGGATTCCTATCTCAATTCAAACCGCCCACCATTGAAAAACGCATGCAAGTTATAATAGTAGACTTTGCATAACTTCAGGAAGTTCTCGCATGTCTTTGGACAAGCTTCAACTTCGAGGTCAATGACAATGTCACCCAGAGAGGTTTCGAAGAGTACAGACATGGGTGAAGCGTTGAGGCTAGATTCCGTTCAGAACGAGCCTTAGAGACCCCTGGCCATCGCTGTTAATAGGGGGTTGATGTGGTGACAAGAACAGGGAACTGAACTCGAACACGGCCCGGTGAGTATTTAGTCGGAGTTCGAAGTTTATGATTCACCGGCCCGGGCAGAATTCAACCAAGTGACTCTCCTCGTACCTATCCGACCTATCCGACGACATGCAAATCTGTCGATATCAAAAATGTTATACACTGGAGGTAAATAGCAATATAAAGAATATATGTTCTAGTCGCCTCTGTCGCTGGGTGACTCTTTTTCCATAGAGGGTTCTAGAAGAGAGCGATGCTGCAGGGAACGGGGAGCGATCTCGCACTTGAACGGCAAAAGCGGCCTTGAAGTATTTTAGGAGTAGATCAAAGTTTAATGTGACACAAATAGAACCCTGCCAGGAGGGTGCTAGAATATCGGGATCTGGAGTTCTATGAATCCCGAGTTGCGAAACGCATCCATGGAGAATTCCGCAGCAATCTCTATTGAGTATCCGAAATCAAACTATGAAATTTTGTGTCGATCTTCGAGGTAGTGCTGGGGCACGAAAGCTTGAACTTCCAAGCTTCGTGTCGAAGATGTTTGGATGCATGTGATTGACCTGGAACTGGCAGGTATCAAATTTAATCGCCATCTTACAGGCAAAGAATTGGCACCAAGTATTGACATATACCATGGATCCTTTGGGCTGGAAGTTTCTATTGTACTTGTCATCCTCTTTGGAGACATGTGGTATGAGCGACAATAGCGCATACATAGCAAATCGGAGACTGACGACCCACACACTACCGTGTTCCGCCGATGAATTTCTTTGATAACAGTCTGAATATATGGGTTTTGAACGCAATCAGCCGGCTGTGGAAGACGCTCGTTGCCAACAACGGCATTGACTTCTTCTTGTGCACGGGTGCCTCGACTCGCTCGCACGACAAAGATACAAAGACAGCGGTGGTAACCTAGCACCAAGAAATCAGCCTCGAAATAAATTTCAAAAAGATATTTCGGTAGTTACAGTCTCACGTCCAGCTAGAGAGACATCACTCAGGTCAAGAATGAATTATGCGGACATCTGACCAGGTGAATCGCTCACCAAGATAAGCGTTGAAGATTCGTGGTAAGGCTTCCTCGGAATAGGTGTCCATGATTTAACTGCGTCCGCTTCCATCCGGCACCTGGGAACCACTAGGGTACATGGTGAAGAACCTGGAAACCATTCGCAATATTGACAAAAGGAAAAATACGCTGAAAGACTCCAATCCTCGCAATTTGGACGTCACTTTCGACGGTTTGGGGGTATTCAATTCCGCTGATTCCATATGCTACCTGCATAAGCAGTCTTGAATATTTCAAGGCCGGAGATAGGATGGGGGCATCAGGTTAAAGAAGGGAGTTTCTTACAGTCGTGCGTCCTCGAAGATATTCTGCGGATTGGCCGCAAGACGTCGGAGAAATCCTAGAGCCTGCTCCTAACCAAATGAATTGGCAGTGTCACAAGAAATATGCATACACACGCTCTTCGAGAAAATGAATATCCGGGTGGTCATAAGAGTTGATCCCTTTCTCTTCTAACAGATCCTGGGCGACAGACAGGGAAATCGCAATCAGACCGGAGCTCCGACCATTGTCTATAAAGGACCTAAGGACATTCTTGAGCGAGAAGCGGGAACAGTTGTCCGACAATCGGAATTTCTTTCGGCCAGGTGGTAAAGGCAGACTATTGCGACTCTTCTCTTGCTGCAAGAAGCCCAGCCAAGACGAGGGGGAAGGTTATCAGTAGCAGGTCATTTTGGAGCTGATAGGCCATGTTAGACGGCCTTGAATACGCAGGGACCAGCGAAACTTCGCTCTGGCAGATGAGCCATAGAAGCTTCCAGGACCCCCTAAACCCCTCGGTGTGACAATCGCGAAATCATTGTCAGGACATTGACAGAACAGACTCCGGTGTAGTATAGCTTTGAGCTTTACGTGGGAGAAATGACGTTTAGGGGCCAGAAGTACATGGATATCGATAGTATACAACTGTGACTGATCCAGGAGCTTCAAGCTTTCGTAGTTTTCTAGTCCAGAGGCGGCCTTTCTATCATATGCCAGTGCTTGAGCTTGAGCCTTGAGCTTGAGCCTGAGCGTTGACCGTACTTGATATACATTGTTAAATTCTTTCCATAGACCGGTGTCGGAGGGTTCGTGCCATTTTGCGACATATTCCGATAAATCACTCACGATGCAATCATTTAGACTTACACTCAATGGGAGCTAGTGACTATGGATAGCTAAGTGGGCGTTATGGTCTGATGGTCGACGATGTTCGTCAGGTAAGCCCTGAGCACTGAAAATTATGATTTCTATCCATTGACGACATTCTGCAGGTGACAGTTTTACCGCTGACGGCTCCATTCACTGCAAATGAAAACGAAAACCTGATTTGTTCTGGAGCATTCGAGGAGGAATCTCGAACTTTGGCGTCGTGATGGAATTTTGTTCTTCAGTTGCACCTGCAACGCAAGCCGTATTCGCTGACCCTGTCGTTTATACTCGAGACAAGGCCGAACAAATCGTGGAGGCAACGAAGCAATGGTGGCCGGAGTCGCCGGACGAGGGCATGATCCAAGCTGCCACAGTCCAGGATTGTAAGGAATAATCTTGATAACCGTCAAATCATTCATTACTTACTGAGGGTGCTACTAGGTCAACCAATCTCGGTCTTCTTCTTGTCACGGTTTTACAATGATACCGAGTCGGACGGAAGATCCACTTACAAGGCTTTCCTTGACATAGGTCCGTTTCAAACATGTTTGTTCCCTCCACTCCTTTTGATCGGGCATCTATAGAACACAGGGCGAAAGAAATCCAATAGGAGACACTCAATGCTTTGCGGGTCTGTTCCTACACATTCATGAGTTTAGGCAAAGAGCTTATAGTCCTGACGGTAGAATGTCACAGTCGACCATGGTCGATGTTACCACTTAGCCGAGACCTAATCCCGCCATAATGATCGGCGTTCTGAACAAGTGCACCGACATTACTGCAACTGGGCATTTCACCCCTACTTTTTTGCACGAATACCTCGCTCGTCACAAAATCAAATCAATCCCTCCATCTGATACCCCATTCTGCAGACTTTTGATGCACAACATCTTGATTGCGCTCGCTTGGGACGACGACCTACAAAAGACCGAGAACGCTCGAGAGACTGCAAAAGAACTCAAAGAGATAATCAGCCAAGGTCAAAAACTTTCCAAAGAAAAAAGATCGGTTACACTAATTATGGTGCGATCATTACCATATTATATTTAATCATCTTCCTGACTTCGACGTCAGTTGCCATGTAGTATCGGATAGCGCTACCCGCTCTTTCGACGATAAAGCGCGGAAAGGCTCTAACTATCCGAGATTACAGAAGGTAAAGAAGTAATAGCCCTACTCAATTCTTAGTTTAATTTCAGTTTAATTTCGCGAGAGCGTGTGAGGTTGGTCTGAGGCACCATATGTCACAATGATGCCACCAAGTTCGTGAAGGCTTTAGATCAGCGGAGTTCGATTATAGCATCTTGCCGTGACGCCGATTTTTGCTGTATACCACAGTTGTTCCTCGTAGAACCTACAGCTCTACAGCTAAGAACTTTGTTATCCACCAAGACATATATAATTGTGTTTTAATCTCCAACTTTGACGCTACAGCATTTGGACTAGGGGTGAGACTTAGAGCTCCGACTGATGGTTTTGTTGCCGGCCGCAAAACTTGGCATCACTGTGACATGCGCTGCCTTGCAGTCCGCTCTCACGAGCATGGCTGGCGAAATTAAACTGAAATTAAACTAAGAATTGAGTGGGGCTAATACGACCCTGGAGTCTTCAACAAATATTTCCCTATTCCGCCCGCCTAGGGCGCTAGTATCACACCACTAGGTGATGTATTGACGCTTCTCAGTTCCGGTTGGTATACGTAGGCACGGCATCTAGGCATCTATGCCTAAGGACTGACCAATCTTCCTAGATGAATTGCTTCCCCATTCGGTCTTTGGTCCCGCTGTGCTTAAGTTTGTGGGTTACGAGAGATCTAGAATGTACTAATGTGACAAGTTAAAGTAAAATTCTCCACATTTTGACTTTATCGCCATGCACTAGGTGGGTTGCTTCTGTAGAAACCTAGCGATTTGCTAGAGATACTGACGTTATACTCTTATATAAAACTTGGGACGGAGCCCAAGTAACTTGACAACTTCTTGAATCACAAAAAGAAGTTGAACGTTGACATACCGCATAATACTGATGAATAATTGATTCTTCATCTAATGCATCTTGCCCCGAAGAATTGATAATCGGTCACGAATGCGGATGATGTAGCCAATTGTTGTCGAACTGTTGGGACCCGCCCGCATAAATGCCTGCACTCGGAGCAGAGAACTTAGTATACTCCCATTCCCTTCTATCACTTCCAAACTTGCACTGCCGCGAGTTATAACATGGCCAACATCTCCTCACTCATCGATGCTGTGAAAGGCGACGTGGTGACGCCTGAGCACCCCGAATACTCTTCTGCAATTGGTCGATGGGCAAGGAATGCGAACAGAAACGCCAAGGTTGTCGTGTTCGTCAAAGATGCACAGGACGTCGTCGCTGCTATTGCATATGCAAAGGAGAACAAACTCCCCTTTGCTATCCGAGGCGGAGCTCATAATGCTGCAGGGGCGTCCTCCGTCGAGGGCGGTGTCGTGGTCGATCTATCTCGTTATGTGAATACGGTGCGAGTTGACACGGAAACCAAGCTCGGTTACGTCGGTGGAGGAGCCGTGTGGCGAGATGTTGACAGGGAGGCCATCAAGTACGGGCTGGCAACCGTTGGAGGTACTGTTAATCATGTAAGTAAATGCGACAACTTATCACAGTAATTTCATGGTTCTAAATATCCTCTTTAGACTGGTGTCGGAGGGTTCGCGACTACTTCGTATATTCCATTACTGCTACTGACGAGGGGTTATCTAGACTTGTTCTTGGTGGAGGCTACGGATGGTTAAGTGGCCGCTATGGACTCGCCCTCGACAATCTCCACCAGGTAAGCGCCCATAATTTAACGCTCAATGATGCATGTCAGTTTAGCACCAATTTACAGGCTACAGTAGTCACAGCCGATGGCTCCATTCTGACCGCGAATGAAAAGGAGAACCCTGAGTTGTTCTGGGGTATTCGAGGAGGAGGCTCAAACTTTGGCGTCGTTACCGAATTTGTTCTTCAGCTGCACCCACAGCGCAAGACCGTCTTTGCTGGTCCTGTCATTTATACAGGAGACAAGGCCGAACAGATCGTAGAGGCAACGAAAAAATGGTGGGCCAATATGTCACCGGACGAGGGTATACTCCAGGCTTCCACAGTCCAGAATGGTAAGCGACGATTACTCGACGCTTCAAGTCTTCAAATTGATCGCAGTCCGTAGGCCACCCCATTTTGATTCTCTTCTTGTTTTTCAATGGATCTGAGACGGACGGGAGAACCATTTACAAGGGATTCCTGGACATAGGTTCGTGTTAATCCCATTAGCGCCCAAACCTGGCTGAGGGTCTGTCATGTGGTAGACCATGTCCTGGATGGGACCAAAGAGCTTCCGTACGAAGAGCTCAATGCCTTGCAGGTACGTCTCTTAGTCTTCAACCAACGCAGATAGCTGATCTTACTATGGTGTCAGAATGCAACCCTTGACCATGGGAAGTGTTGGTACTTGACGGGAACCGCACAGAAAGAACCTAGCACCACTTCCCTGGTGGAAGTATTAAAGGAATGTACCGATGTTGCTGCAAATAAAGGGTTCCAACCCGCTCTAATACACGAATACTGGGCTCTTCACAAAATCATTTCCATCCCTTCATCAGAGACGCCATTCAACCGTTTGCCGACACCGAACGTCTTAATCACTCTCACTTGGGATTCGAATGAAGCCGAGAAGACCCAAAAGGCTCGCGAAACCGCCAGCCGATTTAAAGAGATAATAAACCAGGGGCAGAACCTTACCAATTCCGAGAAAATCGGCTACACCAACTATGGTGAGAGACCCATTCTACTTTGCCTTTTATAACTTCCCCTCGCTGACTTTTCTGAATAACACAGATATGGATTCAGCGGGAAAGAACAGTGCTGCCGGCTGGGATGACAAGGCCAAGCAAGCGTTTGGCGTGAACTATCCGAGATTGCAAAAGATAAAGAAACAGTACGATCCCGAAGTCTTCTTCAACCGATGGTTCCCCATCGCACCTGCCTAATACTTACACGTCAAGAATTTTGAAATCAATCTTGCCATTTGATTTGGCTGTAGAATAAACTTTGCTATTCACCCCCACTCTTCTTTACTCTCCCCACTCATCTCTTACGCGCATTTGGTACCTCTCCTGTACGCTAAGGCACATCATAAATGTTAGGTGTATTATTATATTAGGAATATGCATGGGACTGGATATAGTCACAACCACCTTGCTGAGCTAAGGTGGACGGTTTTGTGCCGAGACTAACAACAACCTGCTGAAGGTAATGGGGTGATCAATGTCAAGCGTCAGGGATTGCCCAGAAGGTAGGGAAGACCGCAGCCATCTCATCAAGGTACCAGAGATTAGCAGCCTTCTTCTTACTCTTCTTCTTCTTTTCCGGGGCAGGCTCGTCACTCAGGGCCTTGGGTTGTCGCACAATTTGCACCCACGTTCCGGCGATAGACATCCCTTTGGCCGTCTGAAGCATTTCGAAAATGGATGGTTCGACGAGTACAGTGGTATCATCGTTTCCAGGGTCGTGTTTCTTGGGTGCTCCTGCCGCGGACTTGGGGGCGTCTCCTTCGATTATCTTGTAGGGAGGGTCAACAACGGGTCCTTTCGAAGTCTCTAGAATAGTGGGATTACTGTAGACTGGCATTTCTCCATCATCCCAGTTGAGCCATGGAGTGAGGACGACTTTGGGATAAGTCCTTTCCAGCTCGGATTCTACATCGGCAGCTCCAGGTGGCGCACCACTGACAGAGGTAGCAGGAACCGGAAGATTGGCGGGGACAGGAATGAAGTTCTTGATCTTTCGGAAAGATCGTTCCACAATCCCAGTAGTATGGGTGGTCGCTATAGCAGAGGGAAGCTGAATGTTAGGCGTCGCGTCTTCTTCAACCACCCAGGAGTCCACCGGGGGAGGCTCAAACGCCGTAACGTCCACGCTTTCACCCCATCCACCTGTCGCTATGGAGTCCATAGCAGTGCCCCATTCATTAGCTCCCCATCCCTGGTCATCAGCGGTGGAGTCGAGGAGTTCGGCTTCTACGACTTCGGATTTGATTTCCGATTCATCGTTATCCTTAACTTCTGCGGTCCTGCGCTCGTCGAGACTCTTTAAGAAGTCGTCGTCCAACTCGAGGGAGTGATAGCCCTCTGCCTTCACTCCCCATAAAAGACGACACGCCTTTCCGAAGGCTTCGGAGCTCAAGTTGGAAGAGATATTGAAGATAAGAGGCAATTCGACAAGACTTTTGTTAGCAACTTCGATGGCCAGACGCAACCCTGTTTCAGACTCGGGAAGAACGCGGCTGCGAATCAAAAACTCGAGGAAAAACTTCACGAGGCGAGGCATCTGTTCAAGATTAATTTGAGACCTAAAGAAACGTTAGTCTTTGTGTGTAGTAAAGAATGATAGAAGAGAGCGGCTGACCATATGATGCCTTTCTTCCTGGCGTAAGAAGACAAGAATATCTTCATTGAGGTTTCGGGATCCTTGATAAAGTCCAATGCTTTCTTATCCTTGCTCACGACGAACTCGTCATCGCTCGCTTGCGCACCTTCATCGTCAAGGTCGTCATCGGATTCCATCACACTCTCATGGAAAATCTTCTTCGACTTTTTCACTTTCTTCGTTGGTACAATGCCCAGGAAATTCTCCAGCTAAATGATATTGAGGTGAGGCATGAGACATCGAAGATGAAGGACTGAACTAACCTTTGTCCAAATGTACGCTGGATCAGTCTGCTGGCTGATCCCAGAAGGCCAAGGCCGACCATTCTTGAAATCAGACGCTGCTGCCAGGAATTTCTGCACTCGAGAGGCAGTCCTACAATATCGACAGAATTCAGTGTAAATGACCTTTTATTCATCTAAGACGCCACTTACGCATTCATCGGTTTGGCGCGACGTGTCTCTTCTTCGAATTCCCAATGCTCCCACCAAGAAAAGGGCGTTTTAGAGGCAAGCGCCTTTCTCTTCGCCATTTCCTGCTTCTTCTTTATGCTGATTGTATTCGTCTTGCATCGATCAGTGGCATGAGGGGACATAGCAATAGTAGGAATGCCCAAACCGTCGACCTCCTCATCATTTGGTCCAGGGTCGACGCGGATGCCTCGTTCTTTAAAATCTTTGAAGGGAATGATGGTGACCCCCTCTGGGATCTTGAAGTCTTGAGGAAAGGTTAAACGGTCATCAGTAAAAGTATTGAGGATGGTAGGCGGTTGGACATCATCCATGACAATTTCAGTGGTGGTGGTTGTCATGACTGAGGTTCAAGGAGGAATACCAAGCGCCGCAGTTCTATGGCTTTAAAGGAAGGCTTCAAGCTCAGACCGGACATCACCGCCAATCATAATTAATAAAATCGGGCGCTTATTGTTCGCTCGCTTTAGCCTCTTTGTTATCTGAAACAAAGAGCTTTTGCATATGGCTGGCTTCGTTTTGACAAACGGTTTGGGTTTCCCAACGATACATAAGATGATAAGTAAACAAAAACAAAGAAACGCGTAGTTTGAAAGTTAAAAGGAAAGAATTCGAGGGGTGTACAAAGCCCCGATCATTGAAGACATAGGAAGGACAGTGTCAAGAAATAGGAGGGAGAAATCGGTACAACGAGCGTGTCGTTAGTGAGTAAAAGAAAGAAAAAGGGAAACTCAGAATGTCGACACGAAGGATATCCTAGTAGTAAAAGAATGTGACGAAACGTAGCCAGAGTCGGACCAAAACCACAGATTCGAAGAAAAGTACAAAGCAACCCCGGAATTAAGCATACAGCTGCGCAGACCCGACAGGACCAATGAACGATCCCGCTTGGACAGCAGTCCCCATAGAAAGCGCCAGAGCCCTCCTTTTATCCTCCCAGGCCTTCAGCGCTTTCACAAGCTGCAAGATCTTGTCCCTTTTCCCCTGTCGAACGTCATTGATGCTGACACTCCCCATCTTGACATCATTGTCCAGAAGGAAATCGAACAGCTTAAAAAGGCCGTCGAGTTTATCGTCTGAAGGACCGGACGGGAATGCCGAGTCTGGAACGGGCGGGGAGGCGGGTTTGCCTTTGATCGATTCGGCAATACGAAGCAGAGCAAGGCCCGAAAATAGAGGTCCACCGGCGTCGTATACTTGAAGAGATTCTGGAAGATGAGAGTTGCCCCAATCGACCAACGAATCCTCGATGGCCGTGGACTGAAAGACGATTCTGTTAGTATGCCAAAAGTAACCCGACATCAAAGATGTCTTACAGTCGATCGAACAGAGTTCATCCTTCTCATTGAATCCCTGGAGGGCCTAGGAGGGGCAGGGGCAGACCTGTTGGCCGTAGGGGTTGTGACAGGGGTTGTACCCCCGTTCGCAGGGGATTCATCTGCAAAGAACGAATGCACGTTCTTCCTATCAGTTTCTCCAGCACTAGGAAGACCCATCAACACACGGGCGTCACGACTAGAAAGTTGATGAGGATTCTCCCTCCGGAGGGCTTTCTGAGTGGCATCTCGAGCCGTAGGAGAAGGCGGCCGTGGTGCAGGGTTCATGGCCTGCGCAACGACAAGTGGAATAGTGGGTATATTGCAAGATGATACCACGGGTTCTGCGAAACAGAAATAAGGGTTACTTTTAGGTCAGAACGGAAAGAAAACGAACTGGTATAATCTCGTCCGATGGTAGCCTTCATAATTGCCTTCATCCATTCCCGGATGACGCCTTTTTCATCTGAACTGAAATAGTGCGTCTTGTCTTGATCGTGGTCAATACGGAAGCCATATCGTCCAGGACCCAGGTTCTCATCCACAGTGACCTTGTAGCCACGAATATTGACGTATCCTTTCAATCGCGTTTCCTGTAAGAGACAGAACCCAACATCAGCAATGAGCAGGGAGGAATGGCAATAAAGGACGCTGACACTCTTGCTATTGGCCCTCAAGATGTACAAATGCTCTCCCTTGAGCACGCAGTACCTGTTTTTCCACGAATTATATCTGACTCCTTTCTTCCTCATCCAGCCGGTGTGATCAGGGTCCCCAACCTGCTCCAGGATACTCGTGCCCTGCTTGATATCGCCACTGGGATCACTGCCATTAATAGCGACACCATTATCTCCAGACCCACTACCACCAGCAGGGCCCGATATCGTCCGCTTCCTGAGGGTGGCAGCTCCATGCGAAATCCTCTTGTCACGATCGTCATTGAAATTCGCAGAATGCTTCTTACGCAGATCGGGTATAACAGTAGCGCTGCTAGCAGTGGTGATAGCAGATACACTGGAAACATTGCGTAATCTGTCTTTGCTCTCGACCGGACTTGATTTAGGGGATGAGGAGGGCGTGGAGGGTCGGTTCGTCGAGGAGGATTTGCGGATGGTGCTGCTGTGCAGACGGCTGAACATTGATGAAGACTTGCTCTCCGTGAGGCCCTCCTCGCTTAAAGCATATCAGACGGGCATTCAGTACTGAAATAGATGAACATACCTTGGGGGAGGCTTCCTTCCTTTACCCACAAACGTATTCCCGAAAATGCTAAGTCTATCAGTCGTCTTGTCCAAACTCTTCTTTGGTCTATGTCGACTTCCGATCGAGCCAGAACTGCTAAGCGCCGCTTCTTTGCCATCAAGATGACCATTCTGCGAAGGCGAGGGGACAGGTGAAGCATGTCCGTCTTTGGAGGTACGGGAAGATGAGTTGCTGACGGACAAAGAAGAATCGTGAGAACGGCCAAAAAGGCGGCGTCTAACGCTATTAGAAGGGGCTACAGCATCACCCTGTCACAGGCACATTAGACTCTATGCTAGAAGCAAAGCAAAAAAATAGAGGAACGTACATCGCTCATATGCGCTCTATCCTCTTCTTCAGCGGATCGTGCAGTCGATCGATCAATGATAACCTTGCTCTTCAAGTTGCCGTCGCTTGGTGAGAGCATTAGCTGGGCAGGGCGACCCTTCTGCAAAAAGTTCAGCTCGTAAACAAATGGCAAAGCAGCGGGCTACTTACTGCGGACTTGGAGCTCGCATCAGGTTCTATTCCGTCGATGCCTAATCCAATCCCTGTTCCAGCAACAGCAACAGAGCTTGAAGTAGCAACGACGCTGGCAATCGTCCCGTGCGTTATCTGACTGGCATCAGAGGGCGTAGGCGCCGACATCGGCCCTCCATTGGCAGCGGAGTAACCGATAGGACTTGGTAGTGACCCTTGGTTAAACGATGGAGTTCCGGGATAGGAGTGAATCGAATGCTGTCCATGGCTCAAGCTTCTTGTGTGAACATGAATACCGGGCGGATTGTTGTTGAGAATATGACTGTGGTGCAAAGCAGATGGAGGACTATGTGAGCCTGTATGCTGAGACTCCAGTGAAAGAGCATGCTGTGAACGTTCGAAGGATGCGACGGAGGGTGGTCGTCGAAGCTCAGCGATCGCATTGGAGATGCGCACTCGCTTCCCAAATGCATTGATCCCAATTTCAGATTTCAGAAGGTTCACATCGAGGTCGAGGAGAACGTCTCCAGTGATTTCTTGTTCTGTTTGTGACCATCAGATAGGCATCGGAGTCTAAGTTGATATGGCTTTACCGATGAATTTGTCACAAACATCTTGATCGAAACCCTTGCTCTTCAACCACTCGACTACCTCTTCGAGAGTCCATTCATTAGGATGTTTCCTCTCTTTCTTGTCCTGAAGAGAAGGTTGTTGTGTTGTAGCAAAAGAAGTGGGATTGGTAGATACGCTGCCGTTGGTGGATGAAGCCGAGGCCATTTGGAAAGGTGTAGAGATATGGAATCCCGAGGCATGCGTTGATGCTGTCGGGGAGGGTAGATTGCTCAGTGGCTGACTGATAGCGGTAGGTGCACTGTTCCGTTTGGACGACTCATCGAATGCGGGAGCAACGTCTTCTACCACGGAACTTGGCGGAGGGGCGGTATATGTCTTCTCAATTCTGGGGGCAGTATGACTGAAGGATGGCTGAGTAGCTGTTGTAACCTCGGGAACGTCTTCACTCGGCGCCGCGGTCGCCGTTTGAGAGGGAATGGAGGTTGTACTCCTCGCCGCTGTAGAATCGGGCGTCACGGTAGAGGTAGTCGCAGACGAATGCTCCTGGGCATGCCCCCCGTCTTCAGTTTGAAGAGGCAGGTCATCCTCATCTTCTTCAGGAATATGTGGATGCGTCCTCTGATAACTCGTAGACCTGGAAGTGAAGTCGCCTTCACCTTCGTCTTCACTCTCGTCGCTGAGTTCGACATCGATAGGAGGAGCGGTAGACCGTTGTTCCAGCATAGCTTCTAGGCGTTCAGCATCCTCGACCGCCTGGCGCGCCTTTTTAGCTAGCTTCTCGCGAGCGCCCTTGTGCCAATGATCGCCCTCTGTCTCGACATCTGGACCGTCGACATCGCTGAGGTCAAAGTCTGTGTCCGTTTCCCCGCCGTCTCGGGTACTGGCAAAGCTAAAGCTACGTCCGCCATCACCGTCTGCACGGTTCCTGCCTAACTGTTCGATAGCTTTCTGAACGTCCGTCAAGGTCGCTTTCATCATTTCCCCGTCACCTGCGCCGCTTCGGGGCAGTTCCCGGATTTCAGCTAATGAGTCTTGGTCGCTGTCATTGCCGTTCACGTTTAAAAAGGATGCTGCTGGCGGCTGTCTGGGAACCGGAGACACTATGTCCGTCGTTTTGCTAATGGGCGATTCCGATTCCGACTCCTCTGCAAGTGGTTGAAGCACAGTGCTTGTGATAGTAGTCGTTGCCGTTGTGATAGATGTAGTCGTTGTTTCATGGGGTATTTCTGTGGTCGCAGATGCTCCGTTCACCGTAGGTGGTGCAGCCGCAGTATAGCTCTGAGGGAAGAGGCCCACTTTACCCGCTAGATTTCGACCCTAGTATTATGAATGATGAGAATACAAGGGTTATAGAGCTCAAGGTGCAGAGACATACCTGCCACCATCCATCACCGTATAAATCGTCCTTTTCGACGACCTCGATCCTCTCACCTGCATGAAATTCGACCTCGTCTTCATGCTCTGGTAAGAAGTCGTGGAGAGCGTAGACGTATTCAGGCATAGTGCCTTGCCGGTCGGTGTTTGTGCCCTCGCAGCGGGTCGTGGTAGATGTTCAAGAGAAGGATAAGAAGTCAGAAGCAGGGCTTGTATTCGTCGACAATGTGGTGAGAGCGCAGCCGGGATAAAAGAGCCGCGGATTCTATAGTGAATTCAGAATCTCCCCAGGGTGGTTAATACTCGCGGAAACTTGTTGGTATCGTTCGAGGTGATATTCCGACGATGTGATGAGTCGTAAAGGTCGTTAATTCTTATAGAGCTCGCTGCGGCGATCGTCGTCGACGTCGGAGGACAAGAGCGGCTGGCATCACGCAATCAAAAGTCTGCTCATCGTCTGCACGTGTCAGGTCCATATTTCGACAGCTCCAGGACCATCAACGACGTCTGCCCTGGCTTTGGGACGCTAATTGACATCCCAGAAGCCCTCTCTATGGCATATAAAAATCAGCCTGTCCGTTTGGACGGGTTCAAGACTTTGTCATATTGAGGTAATTCATTAACTCCAGGATTGTAGCAAAGCTCATCCGGAATTGTGAGACAAGCCTGTCTGAAATGAATCTCAAATTCTCTTGTTTGTGGTTTCTGCCAGCCTCCAATCCCCTCGTCTTTGACCACCATGGCCCACCCGATCGTTTGGGCGAAAAAGCCGTTCTTCTACCCAATTGGCAACACACCGCCAGCCTGTTTGACTGACCACCTTGCACCTGAAGAAGAGGCAAAGGCCTTGGTGCTAGGATGTGGAGACGCGAGGAGCGTACTGTACACCGTTCACGCAGATCCTGGGTCGTGTAAGCCACCCAGCTCTATATATCTCGCCCAACAGGCCCATGGACTTTACCTTGTGCGATAACGAACCCGCCGTTCTTGGTATGCTTTAATAACAAAGGAAACGAATAGAAACTAACGTCCTCTCAGCTCGTAACATTATTCTATATACTCTCCTCCTCGACGGATGCGCAGAACACGCTTTGGCCAAACTCTGGAACGTCTATTTCCACGTCTTTATTGACGAAGCCTCCTTCTCTCTTCTCCAGTCGCAAAGCCAAAAGCTCTTTGATATCACAGATTGGTCTTCCCACAAATACGGAGAACTCGTCAAATTCTGCACCACCGATACTCTGCAGGCCATCCGAACCTACTGGGATAAGTACACTATGAAGCACGTCTCTAGCCGCCAACAAGATGAAATGAAGCATACCCTCCTTAACAAAATGAGAGATCTAACACTGTCGGAACGAGAAATGCAAGTGTACACCTCTGCGCGTTCAGCAGGATTCCAAAACAACGCGATGACAGCCGTCCGTCGTGCGACGCGTATCAATCATACACTCGGTTACTCCAACGCGGGCGACACATTCAGTATACACTATGGCACCGACCCTTTGACGTGTTTTCACCTGACACCAGCGTTGACTCCCATGCAAGACTATCCCCAAACCCCAGTTAAAGACATCCAAGGCCTCGTCGAGATCGCTCGATCTCAGTTCGTAGAATGGTGCCAAGGCTTCCAGATGAGGCTTCGATCGAACTTGAAGCTCACCCTTCGGTTCTTCGCTGGAGACGCTTTGGCGTTGTGCAGAGCTCTCAAGCACTGCCGCGATACTGGGAACACGGAAAGTGGGCAATACGTCAACCCATGGGGCGGTACCCCTCTCAAGCTCGATTACAAGGAGTGTGGAAGTGCTCCCCTCAGCTTCAACATCATCGAAACCTCCAGCCTCTCCGATCAACTGGACTTGTTAAATCTCCTCTTAGTCGCTTCCCCTTTACTTCTCCGCTCTCCTACATCCGTCCTGAACACCTACACATTGGTGTCGAAGGAACGAAGCGATGGATATCACGAATCACCATTGAAGGATATGATCGTTGATCTCCCCATTCTCACCACATTGCTTGGTCTCGTTCCGGAACGCCAACTCTCAGAAATAACATCCCAGTCATGGATACACGAAATGCTGATGCTGTTCTTTGGCGAATCGCCCCATTTGCACGAAGCGAATGCCTGGCGAGTTCCGTATTCCACCTGGCCATCTCACCCTGCCCTCCAACACCATTTCACCTGCGACGAGACGCAGCTTGCGACAGCGTTATTCCAGGTGTATCTCAAAATGTTCGTAGATGAAGATATAAGCAAGATGATGGAAAGAGTGATAAACAAGATGTCCGATCCTATGATGACGATTGGATTGCACCACACTCGGGGCTCACTCGTCTGTTTCTTCTCGGCCTTGAAAGCCATCTACACAGGAGACTGGAATGCAGTGATGAGGACTTTCATTTTCCTCGTCCAAGCCGATCGAAACTTGATAGTCGGGATGAACAACTTTCAGGATCTATGCTGCGAACTCGAGTCGCAAGGCGTGTATAGGGACGTGATTCCTGATCCCAAGTGTCTCGTTTGGGGCGGTCGCCTAGACTATTACTTCAATGGATGGAAACACGTCCCAAAGATTATTTCTGTGGTGTTGGTTGTCCCTCGTGCTTACCTCGTGGTTATTGAGAAGCGAGAGGGACTAAGCACGGCGACGCTCCATTGCGAAACCATAGTTGGAGAGAGTGTACACAACACGCACTCTTCTTTCCATCCCGTCTTTGGTCAGATCGAGGTTATCAACGCCGCGAATTCGAGCTCGACAGAGGAAAGGAAGGTGATCATTCACGAAGACAAGAAAGGGTGGTTTGGGACGAGCGATTTGATTTGCTATTTTGACGCATCGGCACACATCTTTATACAGGGTCGGCCGAGGGAAACGGAGGTTGGGTTGAATATGAGGAACTCGGTTGTGACGAGAGAACTTTGTGGTGTATTAGGTCCTGAGCTCTGTGTCTACAGGACGACGCTTCGGAATGAGCATCAGCTGTTGGTGGTGAAAGAGAAACCGAAGATCGTCAGAGATGGGGAATTGGGCGATGATCACATACCGAAGGACGCCCCATCCAAGCCGGAGAGGGCTTTCGTCACCATTAAGTTTGGCTCGGATGGGAAGACAGCATCGTTAGCTATGCGAGCGAATGTGAAAGACGCGAAGTCTAAAGAAATTCTGGCAGATCACATTGACCACTCGTATTGCTCGGAAGTCGTCCTATATCGAGGTTAGTCTCTTTCTTATCTCCAACAAAGATACAACTAAGCCATTTGCTAGATTGAAGGGCACATTCTCTGCATTCCCAAACCCGACGTTAACCTGAATCCTCTACCCATTATCCTCCATAACGGTGTCGTCAAGAACCTCGGCCTACATTATCTCAATCTCGAACGACTCCCCAAGTTCCGATCCCCTCTCAGAGCTTACGACTCCAGCACCGACTGGGTAAACCACCACCTCAGCTTCTCACGATCAGCAGAGGAACGTGAAGAATATCTAACATTGCCCGTGGAGAAACGCTCGGGCCTCGTCAACGTAAAACACACCATCGCCCAACTACTTATTCCGGTGTTAGAGAACCAAGCCAAACCTTGCGTTTACTCCCTTTGCTCTTCATCAGAAGGACAGTACACGCTCATATTCATCAGCTCGGTTCGGGTGGACGTTACTGGCAACACGGCTGTTGCGGATGCGTGTGTCATCCCTTTGACGGTGGATATTGTCAAGACGAAGCATTTCATGGATGCCTTCAGGTTGCTGAGACACGACATTATTGCGATCGGAACACCGGATCAAGAAATAGTTTGGTGGAAGATGTTCATTCCTGCGTTTGTGGAGAGGTGTAGGACCTGGGAGCATCGATCCGCATGCGAATATCGAGATGGGAAAGTCCCTCAGTCAACGGAACTCAAGTTGTCGCCTATATGTACTTGTGGGAGAGGTATCCACCTTGGCGGGATGTCGCAGGTTAAAGCTTGGAAACCATTTGCGCCATACGCTACGAGGATGGCCCTTTCGTCCCCTTTTGCTACTTTGGTGGTCGAGGGAAAGTTGGGGGATATGAAAAAGGTGCGGGGCTCGCCATTTACAAATGAGAAGACGAGTGCGTATCATTGGAAAGCTAAAGCTCCGAGTGGCAGTACTCGGAGTGTACATCCGACTTCGGGTCCGAACGTTGAAGGGGCGAAAGGAGGGATGAATTCTAGTTCGAGGGAAGTGCCTAAAGGAGAAGCAGGGAAGTCTGTCTGCGGCAACTGTGGAAACGAGAACAAGAAGTTGTTGCATTGTGCGAGGTGTAAACGGGTTAGCTATTGCTCTAGGGCGTGTCAGGCTGCTCATTGGAAGGCTCATAAGGTGACTTGTTCTCAAATGTAACATACATATTGTAAATTATAACTGTTATGAAACGTTGATGTCATATGTGTCTGATATCGTGCCGAACATTGAGTCTCATTCGCAAGCAACTGGCCAAATCGCCCAGGCGATAAAAGACCCCTCCCGACTCGGATTCTGGCTTGCGCCATTCTATTTACGCCTGTTAGGATCGGCCGCCTATCACCAAACGACGCGCGCAAAATCATTGGGTGATTGACCGTCACCGTGCACAGTGTTCTCCTTGTTCCCCAGTTCGAATCTCCACAATGTCGAAACGAAGTCTATCGCCACCACCGACCAGCGGTGGTGTCCTCATCAAGAGAGCCAAAGGGACACCCCCACCATCAAACCAAATCATCATCTCGAATTCCAACGACGACCGGAGTAAGGGACTCATCCGAACCGTCCAACGGACGAGCAATCTCGAGGCCCCTATTGTCAGCTTATCCGGTGCTCATTCTGTGAGATTATCCTGTATTTGTATAATGGAATATACCTGAATGCAAATCCCAATTACAGGCAGAAATTCTGAGCTGTAGATTCGACCCGTCAGGTCAGAACATTGCAGCATGTTCAAGTGACAGAAGTATCTGTAAGTCCCTCATAGCGTTTCTGAGTTGCTCATAAATGATATGAAACTTCATACAGCACTCTGGAGAACCTACACACCCAATACAAACTACGGGCTACTCTCCAGCCACGCAAAAGCGCCGATCCTCGACATCCAATGGTCCCTCTACTCCCAAATCCTCTACAGCGTCTCAGCCGACCACACGCTCACGATGACCGACGTCACAACGGGCCAAAAAGCGCGTCGCATACGCGCACATCGCGAAATCATCAACTCGGTGGACAGAACCATGGCGGGAGGTGCTGGCATCGAGCTCGTCGCCACCTGCTCGGACGATGGGACAGTCAAAATCTGGGAGGGCGGTGATGAGGGTAGCAAGCATCCGGTTGCGACTCTGGACATTGGGTGCCCAGTAACGGCGGTGTGTTGGAGCGCGGATGGCGCGAACGTGTATGTTGGCGCCATTGACAACGAGGTGCACGTATACGACCTCAGGAAGCAGGAGCAGGTGTATTCGTTGACGGGGCATACGGACACGCCGACCTCGCTTGCGCTCTCGCCGGATGGGAATTACCTTCTTGCGCCCTCGCTTTCGTCGCAGACCATCATCCATGACGTGCGGCCCTTCTCTCCATCTGCAACACGTATACACAGGGTTCTCCATGGCGCCCCGGCTGGCTTCGAAAACACGTTGCTCCGTGGTGCATGGAGTAAAGAAGATGGAGGGCGTAGAGTAGCAGTTGGAGGTGCAGATCGGATGGTCTGCATTTGGGAGGTCGAGAGTAGCAAAATCCTCTACAAGGTTCGTCATTTATTTCTTGAATTGTTGACTTCAATGTCTTACTTTTTACTTTCCAGCTCCCTGGCCACAAGGGAACCGTCACTTCCGTCGATTTCCACCCCAAAGAACCAATCAGTGCGTGCTCCCATTTCCCCGAAACCTCATCTTATACCATTTCTACAGTCCTCACGGGAAGCAAAGACGGCACAATGTTGCTTGGAGAAATCGAACCCAGCCCCACCGTCTAACTCGATCTGTTATAATTATTGCTATTGTTGTACGAATAATACTCACCATCCCATCATCAAACTGACCTCCGTGCAACTTGCATCCCGTTCCAAACCATTTGCATTTAAAATGTTATGATGACATTAAAATAAAAAAAGAGGAAAGTGATGCATGATTCTATGGTATACAGACAGAAAACGAGTAACAATAGAGAAGATGGAATTCAGAACGGGATAGCTCGTGCAGGGATAGAGGGTGAAATATGCTGTGAGCAAATGGGAAAATCATTAAAAGGATCCAGCGGAGCAACGACGGCGTTTCGAGTGGTAATTTAAGCAACATAGGCGAACGTATCCTTGGAGCCTTCCACCCGCTCGATATATTCTTTCTCGAGGAGGGTCTCGATCGCCTGGAGGGAATGAGTAAGTAAAGCAACCAGGGGATATTGTGAGCATGAAAACTAACCTTCTTGATATCGGGAATCTTGGGCGCGAATCGTTGCGAGATCTGAGAAATGACTTCCTGGATCAACGCTTGGTTCTTCATTGTCTTTCTCGCCTTCATGATACTACACAAAATTGACAACATAAGCAATTGATAGGGACCAAAGTTTATGGCAACGTACCGGACGATAGTGGCCTGAATGACGTATTTACGATCCTCGTCGACAGCTTTGAGGACATCAGAAGACTCAGCCTTCACCTCAGCCTTGATAGGCAAGTTAAGGTTAACACGGATCTTCTTCGATTTGAAGCCTTCAGAGCCAATCAGTCAATAAAACGGGGCCCATCAACATCGATTTGACATACCAGGGTTAAGATCGTACTGCTCCGTCTCCTCATTAACCAACACCTTGGCCTTGACAAGCACAGCCAAAACCTGCGTCAAAATCTCCTTCGAGATCGACGTCGCGCCAACCAACTCGTCCAACGACAGCGTGTCATTCCGGTTGTACTGCATCAGCACTGCCATCTGGTACGAGCTCGTCATGAGAATGTACTTCTGGTTCGTGTAGTTCGTTCGCAGCTCGTTCTTGGAGTAGTTCCACAACCATGTGAGCTTACGGCCGGAGTGCTTGTTCTGGTAGAACCGTTGGAAGCGTTCGTAGGTGGGTGTGATTTCTTGCGGGATGATGAATTCGTGGGTGGGGGGGTTAAGCGGCCAGAAGTTGGTACCGAGGACCATGACGCTGAAGGTGATGTCGGTATCTTCGGCGTGCGCTTGACGTTCCTTGAAGGCATCAGTGAGATCCTTGCTCAAGCTCATGTCTGTGTGGCATATGATCAGTCAATGTGAGAACAAATGAAGCGATCTACGAACCCGTGAACATTCGCTGGAGCTTGTTGGTGTACTCGAAACCGCAGGCTTCCTTCAATTTGGAGATCATGCTGGCTTCGGCTTCGTCTGAAGCAGAGACACCGTGAATCAAACGCTTGGAAAGCTTGGTGGTGTAGAACGTCTGGAAGACATCCTTGTCTTCGAGGTACTTGAAGAGGACCATCTAACGAAAAGTGTTGAGCATTACACAAAAACTAAGGGGACAGGGACGTACCACTCGATTCAGAGCACCCTCGAGGTCTTCCTCCTCCGCCATCTTGTTGTTCTTCCGCAGCAACATATCGGCGTGCTTGGCGATGAGTTCGGGTGATTTTGTGGATGATGTGCCAGTGGCAGCGTTGCGGTTGACAAACTCTCTGCAGGCCTTATCGAGACTAGCAGCAAAGCCAGCTTCGCTCTTGAAGCTGCGAGTCACAGTCTCCGAGTTCTTTCGATGAACTTCCAACAATGCATCGACATAAGCCTTGGGATCCAGAGATTCCACATTGGCACCGCCTTCTCCAACCAATTTTTCGATGGCAGACAGACCAGCTGCCTTGACGTGGCCTTCGAATCGCTTGCGGAGAGGCTCGAGGCCCTCAGGAATACGAGAGAGCAATGCATACATCCGTTGAAGATCCTCATCCTTGTCGAAATCGAGCAAGTTTTGGAAGCTCTCCCACATCAATTCTGAATGCTCTCGGATGAGTACATGCTCGCACTTGCTTACAAGCTCCTTGCGAGTCTTGTTGTGCAAGTACCGCTCAACCCTGTTTTCTTCCTCTCGCAATCGCTCCTCAGCTTTCTTCAGGTAGTCTGAAACGGAATGTGCGGCAAGGAAGGCCTCTGATTCTTGTTTGTAGTAAAGCTCGGTGGCACTGAGGAAAGCGGCTTCGAACTGTTCCTTGTAGATATCGAGACACTCTTTGTTGGGGTCGGCGTTATCGAGACCTAATGAGACAAAAGAGTCGACGACCTTCTTGATCAGACCTTGATCAACAACTTCACCGTTCCGTTGCTGAGTAATGAGCTTCAAAACAGCATTGGAGAGTTTTGCATTGTCCTTTTGGATGTGCATGAAGAAATGGGTTTTCCATTGCGAAAGGGCAAGCTGCAGGGAAGATTGCAGATTGGCCACTGTTATGCTGACTGATCGTTGTCGGACTCACTGTGTAGACCTGATACACGCCCTTCTTTCCCTCGTCCCGCTCGCGTTTCACCCAGTATCGATTGAGGTATGTGAACAAACGGTTTAGGTAATTTGCGCCTCGTGTATATCGATCCCATTCACTGGCATAGTACCGCAGTAGATCCATGTCTTCCAGGCTGGCTGCTTTCTGAAGGGCGCTACTTGTTAGTCCGCCAGCCGTGGCCCGTTGCAGAGAAACACGCACCTCGAGCATCCCCTTGAAATGTGAGATAAAGTACAGGCTCAGTTTATTGTAGAGGTCGGATCCGACCAAATTGGCGCCCGCTGCGTAAGTTGTTAGGATGGGTACACGCCATCGACACCGCCGAAAAGACTCACTTCTGTTCCCATCCATCTTTCCATGCATCTTGGTCGATGTGCAATAGTTGTAGACGGTCGAGTAGAGACTCGTGTAGCCCTTGAAGGACAGACCGAGCTCGAAGTTGGTCATGATGTGTTCGACGCCATTGCTGAGGTAGGCCCATGTCTCCTCGAGATCCGCCGTCCGAGGAGGCATGTCCGCAAAATCTGTGTCTACGCGCGCGGACGTTGAGGCCATTGTTGGTCGTCGATGCTGAAGATTGTGGCAGGAAGTGGTTTGGGGAAGAGCGCCGCACGAGTCAAATTAGTACCGGCACGCGCCTCCTCGTGCCCTTATAGCCGTACTGCCACCCTCCCACGCACCGCGTTTTGACCCTGACCATCAGCATCCATATGTCGTTTCTGGTTCATAAAGGTATCCCTCAGAATAATAGTAAGCTAAAGAATGCTTATTCAAATGTCCTTTTCTTTTATATCGATACCCAGGCCATGGAAGACCAATTAATTTCTATATTTGGGTGACATGAGGCGACATGACCAAAATTAAGCGCTCAACTCACGCTACCGTGAGACCGGGGAAGAGCTTGTCGGACAATCTAATCGATTGCCGGACAACCGAGTCCACAGGACGTCTTGTGCTCTGCAACCATGTCGCAACCATTGCTGTGGCCCACAAAGACATTCTTCTACCCTATTGGCAATACTCCTCCTATCCATCTTACTGCCAATCTTCCTCCAGAGAAGCCGGCAGATGTTTTGCTCCTCGCCTGTGGCGACGTAAGGAACATCCTTTTTACCGTGTTCATGGAATCAGGTATATTATCCTTGGATCAAGTTTCCTGATCGATTCAACTCACGCCTATCAGGGAGCTTCAAGAGGAAGTTAGATTTCACTTGCAATGACCATGAGCCTGCGATTCTGGGTATGTATAGGCAACGATATAGAACACGTTTCCAACTCTCATTTAATAATTATGTCAGCACGGAATCTTCTTCTCTATACCATGCTCCTTGACGATCCCAAGGTCGTCGATCTGGATAAAGTATGGAACATCTACTACCATTTCTACCTGGACGAGTCATCTTTGGAAATGCTCTACACTCAGTGCCGAAAAGTCCTTGAACTGACAAACGATCTCAAAGACTGGAATGGCCACACATACGGCCAACATATCCGATTCTCCGGTGATTCGACCCTTCGAGAAATACGCCGACACTGTGAGCTATACCTTGCAATTGAAAGCCTCTCAGCCAAAGAGAAGCGAGACCTCGAATCGGCCTTTTCGAAAGGCATGGCCGAGGTGGGAGCCAGGGAGGGGGTAACCTTTTGGCGTGCCGCAGGTCCCCTCTACTTGACGACAGATTGGCTCATTGGAGACCTTTTCAAACATTACTGGAAGCATGGTGTTTGTGCAGGGACGCAAAAATCGGGATGTCCCTATGTTAACCCTCTGTTTGCGTATTCAAGAACTGGGAGAGGCTTCGGTGCGCATTACGGGAGCAACCCTATGGCCGCATTTCATCTCGCGCCTGCATTTGCTCCTGTAGTAGGCTCCCCGTCTTCCCCTGTTCAGAACATCGAGCAGCTCGTGGATTTTGCACGAGCCCAATTCAGATCCTGGGGCGCAGCCTTCCAGAGACGATGTGAGGACGTCAGCTCATCTCCTCTTTGCATCCGATTCCTCCTGGGTGACGTTCTGTCAGCTTCGAGTGCCCTGAGGCTCTATCGAGCAGGTGACTCTCATGCTCTCGAAACCGGCGTCTACGTTGGTCCATGGGGTGGTTCAAAGATCGATTTCCTTCCTGATGATCACGCAAAATCCAGCCCAGTCCGTGCTCCTGAAGAATTCGACATAATTGACACTTCCAACGTTACAGACCATGTTGGATTCTTGAACATCCTCCTCGCCACCGTACCACTCCTACGGCGTTCCCCTTCTTCGATTCTCTTCACGCACCTACTTCTAAAGCGGCCTCATGAACATCATATGAACTCTTTGAACGATGTCGGCTTCGATGTTCCTTTCATCTCCATGGTGTTTGGAGTCGTTCCAACCCGGATCCTTTCCAATATAACGACGAGTTCCATTGCTCACGAAGCCGGGCCGCATCTTAAACGAGGCATCCTCAACCAATTTCACGATCCACTGGCCTGGCGCTTCCTCTTCCCTGAAAACCTTTCCCAAACTCCTCCTGTGACATGCGATGCAACCTTGTTGGCCGAAGCTCTCTTTACCGTATACAAAAAGCTATTTGAAGCAGAGAATCTTGCGGTAAAACTATCGGGGAAAGTCTTTGGTGTTACACTACATGACAGAACATCATTTTGCGAGCTTCTTTGGCAAGTCAGAAGGACCATCTCGGCGGATTGGCAACAGATGATGGACCACCTTGAACTACTCATCAGCATGGATCGTACCCTCATATTGGGTTCCAACTGCTATCAGGATTTAATTTGCCATCTCTTTCTACGTGGCCTTCACACTATGCCTGCACTCACGGCCCCAATAAAAGAACAGCCTCCATCCTCACCGTTACATTCCAAACGATGGCCCAACAGGAGCGTTCCGTCTGTGGTTTGCGTCTCCCTCGTTGTCCCGCGAAAGAAACTGAAAGTCGCGGAAAATGTTATTGTCCGCGGTACTCCTAACCTCCAATGCCAAACTGCAGGACCTAACTGGCGCAACATTCATTCTTATCTCCGACCTATCTTTGGCAATGTGCGTCGAAGGCAAAGACAAAGCGACGATGCCACTCCCGACGTTCAGTTGATCGAGCTCATTGAAGATCCTGCGGGATGGTCGGGGTCGTCCCCGCTCATTGTGTCCTTCTACATGCCGGCTTGGATATTGACTCACAGCGATTCAAAGCTGACCAGTATCGCGCTCAGTCTCGAAAGCACGGTTTATACCGCCGGCATGATGTCCACCTTTGGACAAATGCTTAATATCTTCGCAGCTACCCTCGACGACCGTGACCACGTATTTGTGACTCCGTCCCGCCTAGATAATCCAGTGGACCTGAAAATCATTCGTCAGCTCGCAGATGAGCCAGTGCGAGGCCCTCTCAGCTCCGGCGTCGGGGAACATACAGAGTCTGAGCCAACATCCGCGAAGATGGTTTTTGGGAAAGACTGGAATAACAATGCTGTCTTGCAATCCATCGTTGTTCGAGCCGACATCAGTAATCTTAAACGGAAGGAGGTTCTCGCTGACCAAAGTAACGCCGTCTCTCAAGTCGACAAAGGAAACCATAGTGTGGTTATGAAGTATGGCCCGTACAAACAGCCCTTCCTGTTCCCCTTCCCGGTCGACATTGGGACCATCAAAACAAGAATCGCACGTAAATCTTCGTACATTGAGGTAAAGCACATCTTTTCGGTTCCACTTCGCAGAATTTCTAATTATTCGTTCCTCGTCGATTCTAGGTTGAAGCGTCGGTCCAAGTCGATCAAGAACAGTCAAGGGATGGTTTGACCAATCCCTTCCTCGTTCTTAACCAGCTTCCCAAGGACGAATTTCTGGCCCTCTTGCACATGCATTACACCTCTCTTGACCAACTGCCCTGTCTCTTACACCGACCGAAGGTCTCCATGGATTGGATCATGTGTCACAACATCTCATGTATGGTTTCCGATCTGGAAGCATCAGGAGGAGACAAAACGAAGGCTTTGCATGATCTGAAGCGCACCTTGGCCTCTTGTTTCGAGACCATGGTCGACCGTCAAGGCAAGCCGGTGACCATTGGGCTCAACCATCGCGGCCAGACTCAGATAATTCTGTTCATCAGTCAGATCCGACTCGATCTGCATGGGTTAACAGTTGTTCTAGATGCGTGCGGTATTGAACTCAGCGACCGCTGGGTTAAAACAGTGCATGGTAATGTACTTTCAGACCTCAGACATATGACAATAGTCGAGGTCTCCGACGATGAAATTATTCTCTTGAAGAAGTTTTTACCCGCCGCGGCAGAACGCTGTCGGACATCGTGGAGCCACGCTGCGAATTGCTTGTATAGAAAGGGAACTATACCTCTCTCAACAGCTGCGACAGAAGCCTCGCTTTGTGATTGCGGCAGAGGTAAAAATCTCGGCCCCTTCCATGAGACTGCGGAATGGAAATCTTGGGCACCGTTTGTCACCCGGATGGCTGTTGGACCTATCTTCCCCTCCAACTCTGACTCTATCCATTTCACTAATCGAGTTCTTCGAGCTGGAGGAGATTTCTTAGAGAAAGACGGGAAGACAGAGTCCAACAGCCAACCTCCAACCACGACTCCCAAGGGGAAAGATTTGTGCTGGAACTGCGATGGTCCAGGTAAACCGAATCTTTTGACATGCAGTCGGTGCAAAAAGGCGAGATATTGCTCGGTTACATGTCAAAAGGCGAACTGGAAGTCGCACAAGCAGCAGTGCTCGAAGTGAAAGGTGAGAGTCTTCGTTCGGTTGGATGAATTTCGGTCGAGAACGAGTCCGCATACGAGGTGTGTTCCCGCGATATAAATGTACTTTAAGGTAGTGGCATTTGGTAACATATCGGAAAGAGAGGTTATGGGTACATATAATAGTGGCCCTGGAATAGGGGGCTGACACATCTTTCCCTCGACGACAGGCGCCTAAATTTATCGATTCATCGTGCCCTTTCTTCCCCCCGTTTTCATATGGTCAATCTTTGAGGATTGAGGCAAATTCTCACCGACTCTATCTTGATTATTCGATGAGATCCAAAGCCAGTCCCGTACTCAATTGGGTAAAATCATACTTTCGGAATGCCGTGAAACCCGGCAAGTGCTTCGATTTCTGGCCATTGGCACTGGCAGCGCTTACACCACATGATCGTAGAGAGCTCTAGAGTGGAACTTTCGAGCGAGAATCTGTGGATCAATGCTTGGGTATAGGCTTTTGCTACCATACGCATATGACAGGTCCTGATTTCGGTCCAATGCCACTCACTTATTTCCCAAACTGAATGCTATTTATCTTCGCGATCTGACATTGCCTTCTCTCAATTATTACCGCCAATGTGGATTTAGAAGCAGATCGAGAGAAGGCCGCTTCACGGGTTTTGTGCGGGCCATTTTTATTCAGGTTCTTGCTTAAGGAAGCTTATCGGTCATTGTCAAGTGGGCCCATTTCCTGCAACCACCCACATCCTCTTCGCTGTTACACCCTCCCTTACAATGACCTACCATTTCCCGTCGGACCTGACAATGGCCCTCGCCCTGATCTCCGCTGGATTTATGGTAATACTCACACACGCTGTCACGAAGCAAAGGAAAAATCCCAATGGCCTCCCTTTTCCTCCTGGCCCGAAAGGACTTCCATTGTTTGGTCACATCTTCTCAATATTGGCCCAAGAAGAGCCTTGGGTCCTGTATGATCAGTGGGCCGAGAAATATGGTACGTGCTGACCTGCTTTCTTCAATAATTGGACTATTTCATAAGTTTCGTAATCAGGGGACTTGATATATTTCGAAGCAATGAAAACGCCTGTGCTGGTTATTAGTTCATTGCGTGTCGCTCAAGATCTATTAGAAAAAAAGGGGGCGAACTTTTCCGACCGTCCTGATACCCCTTTGCTCAAACATCCTTAGTACGCGCAATGCTTCTAATCGTTTGCGTCGATTAATGCTTCTCTCCAGTGACTACGTCAACTGGAATATTCCTTCCATGCACTATGACCCCACATGGAAAGCACACCGACGAGCATTTCATCAATGCATGCGTCGAGACATAGTTCACACATATCATCCCATCCTCGAGGAGCAAACTACGTCGTTTCTCCGTCGCGTGGCTGCTAACCCGCTTCACCTATTTGAGGATATACACTTGTAAGGATACCCCTTCTCCCTTAGACTCTGCGTCTTAAAAAAACGGATTTATACAGATTATGCGCTGCTGTCGCTATGCAGCTGTCATATGGTATCAGTGACGTCGACTACAGCTCGCGTGTAAGCGACGACATTGCAATTGTATCGTTCGGGTTCTTCAGCCGCATGTTTCCATTTGATAGGCTCGTGAACGCCTTCCCGGTTCTCCGCCGTGTACCTTGGTGGTTCCCGGGTGCGGGATGGAAACGGAAACTAATAGAAGAGTTGTCCACCAGTCAGAGGGTAATTCCAAGGATCTTTAATGATGCCAAAGAATCATCTGTAAGAAGCTTTGAAGTTCCTTGCCTTACGCATCGCTCATCCCTCGCCCGACGCCCATAGAGAAAAAATCCTCCAAAATGCCCAAGCCTTTTCAGCCAAGTCCAAGAGGCCTTACCTTCTGAAGATGATCCCAATTACCTTCCAGAGGTATTGTTTGCACACAACATTCCCATTAATTCTTACCTCGGTGAGTTCTGTTGACTCTGGACAATGTAACGGGCGCTAATCGTCACCCCAAGCTGGAAATGAGACGGTAAGGCACTGCACGTCCGAATAGCATACCCCCTGACAGATTTGCAACCTTTACTGCTACCAAAGGTCTCCAGCTCTACCGTCGCGCTATTTTTCGTGTTAGCGAAGCATTCTGAAGTCCGAAAGCGCGCGCAAGAGGAGATAGACGCTGTCGTAGGCAGCGATCGCCTCCCGCAACCAGCTGATATTGCCCAAATGCCATACATCCAGGCGATCATCAAAGAATTGAACCGATGGCATACTGTAGTCCCGCTATGTGAGTATTGCTATCTCATATCAATCCCGCGCATATTTGCTCATGTCTCACAGCTCTTCCGCATGTCTCCAAAGAGGACGACGAGTATAATGGGTACTTCCTGCCGAAAGGAACCGTAGTATTCGCTAATGCTTGGTACCAATTCTTCCCCTGCCAGTGTGGGATTTCTCTATGATATTGATGGCTGCACTGTAGGGCGATGATGCATGATCCAAAAGTCTTCGATGGGCCTTTCGAGTTCAAGCCCGACCGCTACCTCAAAAATGGAAAAATAAACCCCGCTGTGCTGGATCCCGATGCAGCAGTTTTTGGGTTTGGCAGGCGGTAAGTACGTCAGTAATTTACGAATTCAAATTGGCTCGACATAGCTTGGCTTCGTTATAGAATTTGTCCAGGTCGGTATTTCGCCCATGATGAACTAGCGTTCATAGCTGCTTCTTTCTTGGCTGTCTTCAATATCGAACCCGCCAAGGATGAGTATGGGAACCAGCTGCCTTTGGAATTACGCGTGCCGTCATCGGCTAATATCGTTGTTGCAGGGTGAGTTTCGCTCAAGCATGGTTCAGGTTCGATCGAACGCCATTTAACTGACTCTGTGGTTACCGTAATGCCAAAGCATACCTTTTCCATTCAAGTGCGAAGTCAGTTCCCGTTATCCGCAGCATCCTTCTCTTTAACCCCGAAAGCTGTAGTAAGTCTACAAGATTTTATCTATCGTGCTGCTTATGAAGTTAACATTGTGTTCTGAATCCTTGGATAGGAAAATAAGCTTTATCACCAGAAGTCTTGTAAACCTCTAGGGTCTGCCAGGTGTCCTCGTAGTGCAACGATGGAAGTAGAATTGGTCTTGAGACCCAGTGAAATCGACTCAGACTTCGATGACCTGGCTATGTGAGCTGGCGATAGGTTCTATTCTGACATGCCGGACTTGTACCATTTTTAACTCACCGAGGTTTTAAGAACTCTTTATGATTTTCTCTGCCTTCTTCCTCGGAGCCATTATAGAACACCGTGAGGACGAATACGGGACTGGGACTCCCTACATTGAGAATAGTCAGTCAATCGTTGCCGCAACCGATTACCCCTCAACATCGCATACCTAGCATGGCCGTGGCAATCTGAACCATTCCCTCGTTCTCGGTGATGTTTAGGCCACCATTTCTCGTCAGTTCGATAATTTCATCGACTTTGTCCGGGGTATAGATGACAGGGCCTGCGAACACAGCTCGTGAAGCTTATAAACGAACTCGGTTGCAATCCCAAAGTTGGATCCCCACCACGGATACCCCAGAACAAGTCGGGATTCTCGGTATCGCTAGCAGTCAAGATGGAGCCACCAGCAGTCACCGTTGTAGCCTTAGAGCAGTGCTAGGTTATTCTTTCATCCAAGAACCGAGGATCACCTGGACCAGATTGTCAACGGCCAAGCCATGACGGGCGCTTAACCATCCGTAGCCGCCACCAAAGGTAAGTCTTGGTGAAAGGATTAGAGCAAACTTTTGAATAGGAGCGTTTGAATGCATACCCTCCCATACCAGTCTGACCATATAGGTTAGTATACGTTGAGTCAAGAATGAAGGCATACAGATACGTGGTTAACGCTACCTCCGACGGTAGCCAACCCGTATTTGATGGCTTAGGTGGCGATTGAAGATGTTTCGAAGATTGAGTGAGGAGTGAATGGGTGTGGAGACCCAAGTCGCCTCATCGAAGCCTTTATATATTTCTTGGTCCAATGTCGCCATAGTATCTATTTCATTGGTCTTTAATTGGTGTAGCTCCTCGCAACTACATAAAAAATCATTTTGGGCGCGACCCTGCATGTACAGACAAGAGCAATTAACTCAAAGGTCGCCACACAGTCCGATTAATCCATAATTATGGAGGAAGTCCATATCTCGTTCTCGATGACAGATCGACAAGACAGGGCAAGTCCAAAACTCCGTACTGCGTGATTGGGCTCTCTTGGGAAATGGTTCTGTGCTCCATAACCGCGACAGACGAGCAAGACTTCATGTCAGTTCACGATGACTGTGGGCCGGAGCCAGTCGACCACTCAGGTCTCCAAACCTTTAGTCCAGTCGCAGCCTTTTATTCTCAATCGCACCTGTCAGCCCTTGCCGGGAATATAGGCTAGAAGGAAAAGCAATGGTAAGTAAGCATGTTCAACAGAAGTAGCAGGTATAGAACTCCATCAAGCAGTACGGTAGTAGCCAAAGATGCAGGGCGATGGAGTTAGTATTGATACATACATGGCAATGTAGAGCCCAAGAAAGCAAGATATAAACAAAAAGGTCATCACAACAGCATGCGATCCAGTTGATCATTGAAGATGTGGAATGAAACGTGTCCAGCGTAAGGTCCCCACCTCTCCCCATTCACCCAACATGGCACCTCCTAGACCCGTCACAACGGCCCAACTCTCGCCTATCCGGACCAGCTCGATGATAGTTAAGACCATCAGAAGCACCCGAGCGGGAACGTAAAGCAAAGTGAAGGGGAAGACCATCAATTCCATGATCATGTACTGTATCGAGAGTTCTGCCGGACCGGTTTGCTCTTCAGATAGCCTAAACAAGGCAAGAGCGGTGAGTGGAGGAGTAACTGTCACGAGAAGCGCCGACGTGCGCCACAGAATAGTGAAGACGAGCTGCGCTCCTGATTCGGTGTTGGATGTCAGCAGCCCCCAAGGGAAGTTCCATGCGATGAGATGCACAGCGCCGAAAATTGCAGCAAGTCCCCCTGCCACGATTTTGAACATTCGGTCATCACGTGTACTTGCACTCGCCATGGCATAGAACGTAGGAACACGACCACGCAATCGGTATAGGCACCTTCGGATGTTTTCCAGTCGATTTCGCGTCAAATATTTCGCCATCTTGTCTTCGGGCCTGTCAACCATCTCACATAAGAATGGCGGTGCCATCCATAGCTTCCCCAAATTCCTGCTTTCTTCCTCCACCGCATTCCTGTATCCCTTCTTCCCCCACTTGCCTATGAGAATGTCCCCACATCGGCGGAAAAATTGGTTCAGCCCTGTCGTTTCTGCAATGTAGCTGGATCGCACTGAACCCCATATAGATTCAAAGATCGTGCTGTCCGCGGAGTAGCTAGCGGCGCTCACAACAGAGCTCCTTGACGGCGGCCGGTCATCATCCACATTGGATCCCGCTCCCCGCCAACGATAGTCCAGTATCATTTCCGCAGGAGATGGATGACAGCTAGCATTCTCATGGGTCCTGCGTCGAGGTGACTCGGGTTGCCGTCTGGGAGGAACTGGGAAAGTTTGGCGAAATTCGATCATAGATTCGTTCCAGGACGATGGCGAAGGAGGCCGAGTGCGAGGCACCTCTTCAATGTCGTCATCGGAAGTGTTCGCCGTTTCGAATGAGAATGTTGACGGTGATGCTAGGTGGGACGGAGGGTACACTGAAATAGATATACTTTCACTCCTGACCGACTTTTCCTTTGCTGAAGTGGTATCATCGACGTCATTGAGATTCTGATGATTCGGTTTCAATAAGACCTCATCATCGATTTGCTGTTTTGGACGGAGATTTAGTGTAGTTTCGTCGCTTTGAAATGACATAGCAAGGGGGTTATCGTCGACGGCTGGAATAGTAACGATATCAATGGAGGTACGGGTAGTAGAAAATGATACTGCTAGATCTTTAGATTTCACCTCCTCCCACCGAGGCAATGACGGGAGAGAGGCAGATCTGGGGATAGCCTTTTTCGGCGTGAAAGCAAGCTCATCCAGCAAATGGTGGGAGCCTATGGAGGAAGTAGCTTTGACAGAGTTGGGCTCTTCCTCGAGGGCGGGGTTTTCAACGGGAAGATTGTAGTTGGAGGCAGAGTGACTCATCGGAGGTGGATGTCGCGCAAGCCCATCGGGATTGGTTTTGTCTTGAGAGGCTTCAGATATAGCAGCACGACGCCGCCACTCTTCTTTGACACTGTCGTCCACGTCGAGGGCCAATGTAACTTCGCGCGACACCCTAACGTCCATTGGTTTATCCCACCAGAGGACGTACAACACCAAGCTCATCACGACATAACTCGCAGTGATCAGCTCAATCCTCAGGACCCCGACACCTGTAGAGTTCGCCGTATGAGATACGGCAGCTTTCGCTATGCATTGGCAAATGAACCATATAGTCTGGAGAACTGCCAATGAAGTAATGAGGATATCGGGGTTGGAATGGGCACGGATGATTTGAAGAGGTGGCGTAACAGATTTCATGTCGAGAGGCTTGGAATCCAACAAGAGCAAATTGTCGAGAAGAGGCGGCGAAAGAACTTGTCTCGCATGCAAAGAGGATGAAAAGGGATTATCGATACGGCCATTGGAATCCTTCGAAGCAATTGAATCATCTCGTGTCGTCCCATCCGTCGCCAAAGGCCAGGGTCTGACGACCACCCATCCCCCCATTTGCAAGAAGTGGGCATGTGTCATTGTCCACCCGTGGGCTAGGGTACTTGAATGTCAGCTGCAACAGCACATTAAAGGACAGATGCGCTTTGCTTACCACGATATCTCTCTTCAAGATTCCGCGCGCCCATCCACTGTCGCACAGCCCAACATACTGTGAGTTCTGGCACAACCAGAGCCCATAGAACTACTTCCACCCTTCGTAGTAGCTTCCTCCAATATGTATCGCGTGGTGAAGGTGCATTGGGGTGCACTGATACCCAAAGGCAGGAAAGGACGGTGAATAGGCATGTGAAGAAGGTTCTTGCGAAGAATATGTCCAGACGCGGATGTTTCTCTGGGTTTGCTAACTCAGCGGCTGTAGCTTCTTTCCTCACCAAGAATTCACCGTCGTGGTGTCCCCCACTCAGCACGGGGGTCGCAGAAATCGGGGACAAGAAAACATAACCAAGTAAAATGCAGAGCAACATGGGCTTGTCGCGGTCGATCTCAGGTACAGCGATTCCCTTCTACAAAGTCAAGTTAAACTTTAATAACAATTTCAAACGAACAAGCTGAAACGCACATTTGCCTTGAGGCTGGTTGGATGGGGGAGAACGCCAGGTTACAGTAGTCTTATATATCCCTTGAGGTTCCTCAGTAAAGTATAGAGCAGATATATAAGACCACTCACATTCATTGAGAACCGCGGTTCTGTTGGTTTAAGCGCTCTGTACTGACTCGACCACCCGCGCCATACAGTTTGTATCGAAAGGCGCGGAGGCGTGGCTGTGGTTTGTGCGCGGCAAAGCACTGCCACCGGTGATGGAGTCCCCCGACTCGGGTCTCTCGGATCGCCCCTAATCGACAATTAAGTTCGAGGTTACCCTTTGTATCATGAAACTGAGTCTTCAACAATCATCGACATTTTCAGTGATGCATCTCCCTCACCTCATTGGGGGATAGACCGAGTTTTAATTCTCCAGCTATCTGCTTTACATCGGTCAGGAAGGAATCCTGTAGCTGTATTAGGAAGGGGAACTTGCGGTTCTCCCTGAACGTTGAACGCTGAACCGTCACGACTTGCCGAGCGTAGCTGCACACTGCAACCTCCCCCATGATTGAAAATTAGGGGCTGACCTGCTAAATGGGAAGTTCAACGGACTACTGTTCCATGAACTACTTGTACCTCGAATTCTTTCTTCACAGCTTGCAGCTTGCTAAACCTTAAAAACCCTTTTATGTTGCAATTGCGCTTGACATGTAAGTCTTAAAAAAAAACACATCTACGTTTGACGATGGTTGGGGAAGGTAAGCAAAGGAATAAAGCTGGCCACCGGTCATATAATCGCAGACATGATGTGAAAGAGCCGGCCACCCGGGGACCAATGCCATGCAATCCTGTACGAAGGGATACATCGAGACAAATGCATAAGAAATACAGAGTAAGCACTCATGATACCGGTTATTTAACGATTATTGAACATGAAGCTATCCAGAGCATCGGTTAAAATATCATCCTCCCATGTATCATACATCTTCTTCATCCTCTTCATCGTTCACCCAATAGCTCGGAGCCACAAAATCCAATTTCTCAACATACCAAAAGCGATGATGGCCCAATTTCAAACTCTCGCTGGAAGATACGCTTCCCATTCCCTTCTCCTTTTCATTCGAGACTACAAAGTCCAACGGGACCTCAATCCTTCCCCAAGTCCCAACCAGCCCCATCCCCTCTCTCAACCCACACCTCTTGAGTACCTCGTTCTCAATCAACACTACAATGTCTTCCAACCGTGGATCAACAAATTTTTCTTCACCATCCTCCAGGATTTCCGTTCGCTCTCTCGAATTCTCCGAATTCAAGGTTTGATTCCGAATCAGAATCTCGTTCCTGTGGAACTCCAACATCCCGGCTCCCTGAATGTCTGGCAAGAACCGATATCGCCAGTCCAACCAAGGTTCGAGCACCAAGCACGCATAGCTACGCTCAAGGACAGACCTCGCCGTCACTGCGTTAGCAGACAGTTCTCCTGAAGCGACGGGTTCTGATTCAATGCTAAGGATAATCTCCTTAACTCTTCGAGCGTTCCTTTGCTTCACGATACCATGATCCCATCCTTCCTGCGTTAGAAGCGTCTCTATTTCAGCAGGGAGGGGGTACTCAGGCGCTGCCCATGAATTTATGCCTTCTTTTGCCTCTTCGCTATCAGGAACTGTGGTAGGAGGCGAAGACTGGGCGTCATGTTTCGAAGGGTCAGAATTCCAAGACAATACGGAGGATGCGGTAGACCCGCCAGAAACACCTTCGTTCTCCTTCCTTCGCGACGCGTCGATACTTTGCGGAACCAGATCCTCCACATTGGGCAAGTCAAGATCATGGTCTGCTTCACTTCGTACGACCTTCACAGTGATGCCGTTCTTGTTAACCCTGAAACCAGGAGGCGGAACGGGACCAAACACCACAGGCTTCTCTTGTAGCGGAGCCTCTTCGTCAAGTCCGAGATGCAACCCACTGTTCTCATTCCACTTCGCTAACCCCCACCTGGCCCCACACCATCCTCCCAAGTTGCCAGTAATGTAATTACCCGTCCGATATACTGCTTGAAGTTCAACGATCGACTGCTCCGCGACCTCGATTGAACGACGAATCGCCGATTTCAAAGGTATCAGGATGATATGCGAAAGGCCGTCAGATGGAGCAGCTCTAGCCTGCGCAGTTCTCCCTTTCTCAACCAGATCCCCGAATATCTTCATCAGCTTCTCACTCCCGATGCTCTCCAATTCCGTTATGTCCTGCAACTCTGAGGGTATCTGTGGTATAGGCAGCTGATCACAGTCCATAACGATCGTTGCTTCATCTTCGTCAGATCCACCCTCGTTGAGACTAGGGCCAGCTCCCTCCAACAGGAATCGTAACCAGCAGGCGACGATCTTCCCGATCTTCCCATGTCCCACAACAGTCCATGCCTGCGCCGTCTGTTTCTCGTAAATGTAGCTGCTCAAGAAGATCTTGACAGCCCTTTCCAAATCGACGAAACACCTGAACAAGCGATGAGACTTTTGAAAGCGGGAAAGCGCGAGGAGGCAGTCAAGTTGAGGTTGCCTAGTTATGGTGTGAGGAACGTAATCCCATAGTGCGTAGGGTCGTCGAGGGATAGGCGGTTTAGCACGATCACGGAAAGCTGTGTATTCAGCCGCGTCGCCGTCAGAATTGGTTGCTGGCTCGTCTTCGTCGTCTGATATGTCTCCCCAACGAGAAGGTTCTTCTGATCGAGTAGCAGGAGCGTCCTTTCCTTCGGCGTTGGGATCAACCCAATTCCAAACAGGAGTCGATCCAAGCAGACCCATGTAGAGCCTTATCTACAAATATATTAGAATTAGATCAAACGACCAACGCGGATAAGAAATAATAAGCTCACCTGATCCCAGATCCATCCCAGCAAAAGTTTCTCTTCTCCGCCATCTGGGTTCGCCCATTGAGGATTAGGATTTTGAGGTGGCCAGGGCCTGTACCTACGAAAATCTGCCGCTGCATAATGCAGGCGATCGCTGAGGTGTGTCCGATGGGGTTGGTAGACGTCCAAAGGGGTACGGAAGGGACGATGGCGACCGTTTGATTGGACTTGCGGGAGGTCACCGTCGATAGGCACGGCTTGGGAGGCAGAGACATTCCCGACGATAGCCTCCTTCAAACCAGCCTTCTCCTTCTCCCATTCCGCACGCAACCTCGCCCTCTCCTCATACAGCAACAAATCCCAATCCTTCCACTGTGTCCACCAGTCCCGATTGGTGTCAAAGAAAGGTCGGCGCAGATGGCTTTCAAGGGGATGCCTTTCGCGTGCAACATAGCCGTCGCCGCCGCCTTCTCTAGAGGCAGAAGGGACGCGATTAGCGCCTTCCTGAAAGCCAAATCCTCCACGTCCACGTCCTCGACCGCGTCCACCTCCACCTCCACGATAATTACGCGATCCACGCCCTTGGGTGTGGTGCCTTTCGTTCAAATCCATCGGATCGCGATGGTCTTGATTAGTCGCAGCGGAGCTTGCCTTCAACACCGAGTCGAGGTCGCTGCCCTTTGTCTTTGACATCCCGTTCGTCCTATCCTCGTCGTTGCTCATAGCTTCCACTCCTGTACCAGGCAGATCGTGACGGTCTTTGTCCGACGAAGCTGATGGCAGCGTAAGACCAGTGCTTCTCGCTTCTGCCTCCTGGCTCAGGTATATGGTTCATATTTGTGGAAGGTTCCATGGGAATATTGTGGCATCCACTGCCTAACAATAGATGCAATTTGGTTGTTATTTGGCCAAGGATATACAATCGCACTTACCGGTACTGTTGCCTGCATTCATCGATACAAAAGACGGCACGTCTAGACCTGGGATTCGCTAACGCCAGACACAATAAATGATTCGGAGTGCATGTCACACTCTTCACATTCCGCTTTCATCCCAAGGAGGATTCAGATCCTTCATGCAAGGCGCAAGGTACATGTGAGCAAAAATCCAGAATGAATATCGCGGTCAAGCTTAAAATCAAAGTTTGTCTCGAAGGAAGCTCGCGCACGGTTCAAATCCAAGTATGTCCGTATGTCCCACGAATGAGCGGAGGCACAATTTTTAGAAGGAAAAAATGACCGAGGTAGGGGTCGAACCTACAATCTCCTGATCGCGACTGTTCTGAATCGTAGTCAGACGCGATGCCATTTCGCCACACGGCCTCGGAAGCATGGCCCACAGTGATTCCCATTGTGCGCTGCGCTAAAGTCATGACTAGTATGTATGTAGAACGCAATGACATTGGGAGTCCCCTCATTAATCCAGAATCACCTCTGCTCCAGACCTCCGCAACCTATCCAATCCGTTCCCGGAAACACCGAAACACTCCGTAAACCTAATCTTGTCCACCGGAACACCAGCCTTCGCTCGGAAATCCACAACGTCCGTCACGTCCATCATAGGAATGTACGTATCACGCGGCTGGTGGGTGTGTGGGCTTCCTGAGTCAAAGAGTTCGGTCTTATAGAACGATATGTATTTCAATTGGGGGAGTCGGAGGTCTAGAGGTGGAGCCTCAAAGGCATGACTATAGTTAGACGCTGTAGCCATCCTCGCGAGGAGCGACATATTAGCGGCTGTTTGGTCCCTTTTCAGGTATTCGATGAAGGACCTGTCGGTATTGGGTATGACGTATATATCTTCCAGCGAAGGCAACTGGGACAATGCCGCCGCCAAATCCTCGTCATTACCGAAAGGCACGACAAAGTCAAACGAGCGAACGTTTTCGAGCGGTAAGCTGAAGAGGATATTACTGGTCCCAGCTGCGGACAGGTCCCATATGTAGATCGAGATCGAAAAGGGCATTCGACGCCAATCGGAAAACCTGAAATCGATTTTCTCCGACCACATCGTGAGGGTTACACCCCGCACCGCCCGTGAGATGCGGAAGCTCTGGATAAGAGGGTAGTGTCGTGAGGGCTCGGAAGTGGAACCGGGATTGGGGATATACAAATTTTCAAAAACGGGACCTAACTGAGATATGCCAACGTCGTCCTCATACGACCAATGTACCTCGATGGAAGTTGAAAGTGGTATAGAAAGGTGTCGCAAGAGTCCGTTACAGCCATTTGGCGTCCCTTTCAACGTCAATGATTGCAAGTGGGCCAGCTTCAGGGGTGATTCTTCAGACGACAATAACTCCATCCTGGGGAAAGCCATACTGAGCTCCAGATTCATTAATCCCGGCATCTTCATCAAGACTTCTAGCAGCTGTTCAGGAAGAAGCGATGGGGTACGTTGCTGGGAATAAAACTTCAGGCTCGTTAATCCTTCGAAGAGTGGCGAGTTCCACGAGAGCTTGCAATCGTAGAGTCCCAGAGCCTGCAATCTCGGAGCGCCCTCACTAAGAAAATCGTCCGGGAGGGCCATCGAATCCTGGCTATCTTCGCTGTTACACAATATAAGGTGATGTAGGAGAGGAGCAGAGGCAGAGCGAAATCCTTTGAGGCGCTCCTTGAGAGCGTCGGGACGACCTTGAAGGTCAATTCTCCGGAAGCGGTGTGGCTTGGATAAAACGCCTTTCAGTAGATCCTCTATGTGGCCTGATACCAAGCCTCTCCATGAGAGCGAAACAGGAGCAGATTTAGACCTGTTGACTATGGTCTCAATCCAGGCTTCAGAGATGCCGTCCCTGATTTCTGACCACAGTTCTGGATGGTTTAGCCCGACATCCCTCCAGTGGCGACAGACGTGCGTGACCCCCGTCCAGGACATCGTTTGATGTCTGTAACTCCAATCATCTGGATCAGGCTTGACCTCGATGAACACTCTGCAAAGAAGTTCGTCTGCCAACTGCGAGATGGCCGCAAGTTCATTCCGTTTCGTCTTCAACTCTAGAAGTTTGTCCAGGAAGGCAGAAGTGTCGCTCTCCGACATTTTTTGAGAGAGTTCAACCTTCAATGCATTAATATGACCGTCAATTTCGTTCCTAATGCGTTCCAATCCCATGGTTGACCTGTAATGGAGGCGAATCAGTCAAACTCGTGAAGATTCGATCGAGAGCAGTACAAAAAGATTAGCTGAACACGGACAGGAAATAGTCGAGCACCATCTTACCTCTTATCTGGTGTAATCCTGGCGGTCCCTGGCTCCAACAGTCTCTCGATGATTGGCGATATTGCAGTTCAAGTTACGGGAATCCAAAACTCGGTCATCCTAAGCCTCAGTGCCCTGGGGTTACGGCGACACCCGGGCCTTGGCTGGCCCTTGCCGCACTGCCGCCGGGCGCTAAACTCAGTCGCTCACTCGGCGTACATATGTGGGAAGGCTTGATATGTAAGCAGATGCAGGGATACGAAAAGCTGGAACGAGCCATTTGGGGAACCGTGACAGAGCCGGTGGGCCAATAAACACGTTCCGGGTTCCGAGTTCCGAGTCTCATTGCTATCATCGATGACCTTTATCGTCTACTATCCAGAGACCCGACCAAGTTTCGATTGGCCAGCCGAAATGGGCATATCTGGCAAGGCTATGACTTTTGGAGAGAGGTTATTTTGCGACACTATCAGGGTACATATATCCGGATTGCAGAAGCATTACAAGCATATCGGCGCCTCAAATGCGGCGGCTAGGGAATTATTAACCTGGAGAAGATGTCGGCAAAAGGACAGTATACGCGTGTAGTCACCTCCAATGGTATGGTGTACTACACCAATGGCTCGAATCAAAGAATCGAGAATAAGTACGGAGGAGTATAATGATTAAAGACACACATAAAGAAGATTAATAGTCAGATTTTAACAAGACTACAAGATACTAAAAAGATACAAAAACGGCGCTACCTCGCTAACTACACTAGCGCGCAGGTAAACACCAAATTAAGTCACAGAAAAATAGAGAAACGGAAGCAATGAACGTGTCGTAAGATCATACACATCCCACAAAACGACAGACGGTGTTGTTATACCAAACCCTATCATTTATTGAACCATTCATGTCCCCACCTACCCCATATCAACTTCATTGTCGACGCTAGATCCAACGACCTCATTCAGAGGTTTATGCCTCTGCAAGAGACGCCCCCTTCTCTCCTTCTCAGGTTCCTCCGCCTCCTTGTCCTTCCCCTCAAACTTGTCTCTTAGAGACGCCACACTCGCTCTAGCTTTAACCTTGATAATATCTGCCCTCGTCAACCCTCCATTACGAGTTGGGGACCTCGACCCCTGCCGACTAGGAATCTCAACAAAGACTTGGGATCGCGACCGTTGATGCTCCGATGATGGTTCATCTGTTTTCGCCCGGAAGGGTGAGCTCGAGCCAGCCTGATTGTCTTCCGACTGAACCACGACAGTGTCCTGTCGGGGACCTAATGGGGAGGGATTAGCAGGCTTCGTACTTGCACTGGCATTGGCAACAGCAGATGGCTTGGTTCGAGGTTTCCTTTGTTGCTTAGGTTTGGCATTGGAAGTCGCTGCAGACGTAGTGCTTGCTGAGGACACTGGTTTACGCTGAGGCGAAGCGGGAGGGGAACGGGGAACAGCGACAGAAGCAATAGGTTGGTCAACCTCCATGGCATCATACGCGTCGTCATCCTCATCGACCTCCTCTTTGCTCTTCACAACTCGCTTTCCTGCTCTTCCTTTGCCTTTTCCTTTCACAACAGCACATGAGCCTTTCCGGCGTCTTTTTACTGAGCTTGTAGTCGATTTGACGTCGTCGTCGCCTTCACCTCCTCCAGCTGGTTCATCATCGTCAGGTTCTCGATAGTCAATAGACAGGCGCGTAGCTCTCTTCCTTTTTCTACCTGCAGGGGCGCTGATGACTGAGGGAGTATTGGTAGAGGATTGCGAGACAGGCGGTCTGAAGCATTTCATCTTTTGACAAGAGATGAGCTTATCATCCTGAGGTGTCGAGTCGGCACGGAATCGAGCACGTTTAGGATCGGCCTAAGAGAATGCTAGGTTTGACTACCGCAATCTTTTCAAAAATCAAGCAACTTACAGTATGTCGACCTTCGTAGCACCAGCCATCAGGAGGGCCTTGGTCCCCATCGCCCTCCACTGTCTGTCCACAACATCCCCAAAGGGTTTCGTAGATGCTGCTTTTAGCTTGGGCAGCAGCTTTCCGTGCTCGGCTTTGCTCCCTTTTCTCCTTGCTTTCTTCATCACTCCCGCTTTCTTCATCTGTATCATTCTCCTCGCGATCCATGTCAATTTTTGTTCCCACCCGTTCGACGATCGTACTATCGTCGTCATGAGGCACCCGGCAGCTCCAATCCGTGTTTTCCAGCTCGAAGTAGTGTTTATGACAACGTACGCAGTGAAGTTGGGGTGGAGGAACGAGAGCTTTGAAGAAAGACGTTAAAGCAGTCAGTGTTGGGGAGGTTAATAGGGGGTGGGGTTTCAAAGGAGGCTCCGAGGAAGCAGTCTTGGCCGCATCTTCTGTTGCTACAATGGCAGATTTTCTGCGACGGCGCTTCGGACTCGGTTGCTTGCGACCCGTTACAGTGTCAAACGCGGCGGGTTCCAGAAGATCGAGACAATAACTGTGCAGCGTTTGGGGAGGTACCGATTTGATGAGGGCGTGAAGTGCTCTAGGGTCTGTGACCAGCGGTTCCTGTGAAATCTCTTCGTCCGCCGGAGGGGGTGATGGCGTATGTGGAGGCGGAAAAGGTGGCGGAGATCCAGCTGCAGCAGCTGGAGTCCCCGAAAAAGATATTGACGGGGCGGGAGTATGCAGCTGCCTTTGTTGCTCAGCACTAGGCTTTGGGAAGACAAAGGGCTTCACCATCGGTGTGTCTACCTCCACCTTCGTCGGTGTTGTCGTTGTCGTTGTCGTCGAGCTAGCCGATCCAGCGACTAGCTGTACCTGCGACATGGATTGAGTGTCCGCCGCCGCCGTCGTCGCGGCGGGGGCAGCTTGCTTGCGGGAAAAGAAACCAAAGACCATGGTGGTATGTGTGAAAGAGGGAATCAGGGCCCGATATCGCGTTATAGGCTGGCCGTTCGCTGCACAGATAATAAGCGGAAGGAATCAACGAGGCTTTGTTTGTACACCCCACGTTCCAAACACGCCGATTTGCACGCGCGCGTCAGTCACAAACACACGTGCTGCCCGTCACGCTATCAGGGGCTGTCACAGCCACGACCGCCTTCCTCTTCCTCGATATGTCAGTCGCAGAGGTAAGAAGTTTATTGTTTGAGGAGCGCAAAGGCTTACAAATTCCTTGAATAGCGCTCATTATCTTCTGCTGTTCTTGAGACGATTCGCCGTGAGCTCGATAACGAAATAGCTGCTCTGGAGCGCGATAGTACCCTGCCTGATAAAGATCAGATCCGAGCCTTGAGAACCAAACGCAACCTTTACACCGCGGTAGCGCAACTGCCCAATGAAATTATATGCGACATCTTCCTAGAACTGAGGAATAACAAGTTCCAAGTTCCATACTTCATCACCTACCGCCCTGCTTGGATAGGACTCACCCATGTGTGCCGAAGCTGGAGGGCTGTGGCGCTGGACCATCCCCAGCTGTGGTCCGATATCACAGACGACATGTCACTCTCATGGGTCCCAGTGTTTATAAAAAGGTCCAAACAGGTGCCGGTCTCGCTTCGGCTAAAGCACCGCGCGTTACCAAAAGACATTGAGGCAGTCGTGTGTGATTTGCTATCTCAAACATCTCGATTGCAGAGTCTCGCGATTAGCGGTCCTCCAGGCCTTCTCAGAGAGCGGATCGCTCGTTTAACGTACGGAGCTCCCCTACTCAACCACCTCACCATAGACTGTTATCAGCATCACTGGGAAGAATACAACTCGAATCCGGACATTCCCAGGAACTTTCTCAACGGGGGCACTCCACTCCTACAGACCTTGCGGCTTACAAACTGTCGCCTATCCTGGGACGTGCCGCTCCTGGAACGACTGACAGCATTCCACTATTCCTTTGGAGCGGACCCTTCGCCTTCTCTCGATTTCGACAGGATTCTTTCTACCTTGACCAACATGCCGCACCTCGTTGACCTCTCATTGACCAGGGTCTTACCAGACGAGGCCCCTTCAGCTAAGGCAGACTATGCCATATACTTCGCTGATCTTCAAAGGGTTTCCCTCTCGGGGCACCTTTACGGTTGCAGCATTTTGCTCAATCACATTTCCATTCCACCTTCAGCCGATGTAAAGCTGGCTCTGACACACCCTAGCGACATCGGAGTAGCAGCATTCGTTTCTGTTCTCCCCTCTATCTTCCCTTCCAGAAGGTCGCATCAATTCCAAAGCCTATCTATCGATCCTTCGGATTATGGATTCTTCGCTCGGCTATGGCGAGACCGCGTCGATTTCAAAATTCCCAGACGTCAAATCTCCCCCATGATCCTGTTCATGCCATATTTCAACCGAGAAGAAATGACTCGCATAATCTGCGCTTTGCCGCTGGAAGGTATTCGTCACTTGGACATAGTGGACGAAGTTCCTATTGAGTTTGGGCCCATATTGGAACGTCTGACTACGCTCGAAGACGTTAATATTACGCCAAACATGGGGCCAGCCCTTGTGAAGTGTCTGAAGGACAACGCTCAAAGCCTCGTATCTTCCTTGCAGTCAAACAACGGACAAAGAGACGCAAGTAGCTCCTTATATCTTCCTCAGTTGAAAGTCATCTCTTTTGAGAGAGATGTTTTCTACGGGGTTCCCGAGATCCCAATTCCTATCGTCGATCTGGAGGATGCCATCCGTTCCCGAGCAACACTCGGTGCGAAGATCAAAAAAATCATATTCATAAGGGATAATATTGGAGAGGGGCAAGTAGAGAGGTTAGAACAGTTTGTGGATAACGTCGAAACTATCGATTGACAAAACATCCAATATAACTTTGGCACGTCGTTTCAGCACTTGGATGTACGGTAGTATTGTTGGAGGCACGGGTTTAAACATGTGTACATATCTGATGAGTTGTCGCCCCAGGCCAGTCACAGGCTTAGAGCACAACCACGACCACGAGGTGACAATGCCAACACCAGGACCACAGGGTGTCTTTCCAAGGGGTACTAAAATCGTATTCGGGCAGAATATAGACTGCCAGAATCATTATAGGCTCCCTCTCTCGAAGCAACGTGCAATGAGGTCGACAGAGAGATAGCTGCTTTAGAGACCATCGTCCTAGTTAACACGGATGAGATTCGGGTGCTCAAAGCTAAGCGAAACATCTAAACCGCCGTGACGAAACTACCGACCGAAATTATATGCCATATCTTCCGGGGAATCCAATACCATCACTGGAGAGTTGCACTGCGATTCTCACTCCCCTACAGTCTTGCTTGGATCAAAGTCACTCAAATCCGATGTTAAAGCTGGAGGGCAGCTGCATTGGAACATTCACACCTGTGATCATATCTTACAGACGGCATGCGCCTCGCGTCGATTCGAGAATTTGTAGCAAGGTCGAAATTAGCGCCTCTTACACTTTATCTGAAGAGGCCAAAGCTACGCTGAAGAAGCGCTGTGCGACTTGTTGTCTCAAACACATCGGCTACAGCATGTTGAACTGAAAGGACTTTTGAGCCTTCTTCAAAGCAGGATTGGCCATCGAGTCCCTTTCGCTCCTCTGCTCAGGTGTTCCAGCATTGAATATAGTGACTTTAATGATGATGAATGGGAGGGCGAGCCGTCAACGAGGATACCCGACAGCTTTCTCAATGGAGGCACCCCTCTCCTACAGAGCTTGCGGCTCAAAAACCTCCATGCGTCATTGGACATGCCACTCTTCGAAACACTGACAGGATTCATCTTCACCTCCTTGTCCCAATTATCGCTCGTTTCAATCAGGTTCGGCAGTCTTGGCGAAAATACCGCGACTGGTTTTCCTGAGTTTGTAGGGAGCCTTACCCGAACACCCGCCTTCTGACTCAACGGCTCGGGTACTGCGTACCGTATCATTACCAAAACTTTGAAGCTTTGAAGACTTCATTCCTATAGCAATCTCCTTTTTTTTTTTTGGTTGAGCTTTGTGACTTGGTACGGGTCCGTGTTCCTCCAGCATTCTCTTAAATCCCCTTCACCAATGTTCATGACGTTGCAATTGAAGTATTCAGGGCAGTAGCCCATCTATCCTACCTTCCACAGGCACAAATCATCGTCCTCAGAGTCTAGACATTGGTATTTCCTTTGACAGGGCGTGGACTGATTTGTGGTGGGGTGGCATTGATCTCACAGGGGACGAAGAAGTAGGGGGGGATATTTCTAGTAGCATTTGCCACTGGGGCTTTGGTACTCACACGGCCCAGGTTCGAGCTGGGATTGATTTCTTCGTGCCATTCTTCCAACGTTTATCTGCACTAGAGGACACCAATTTGGACCCAAGAATTGCCAGCCCAGTCGTGAAATCCCTGAAGCATGATGCCCGGAGCATCACATGTTCTTCTTCAACTATCAAAGTGGTGCTACACCCTATCTATGCTTTCCACACTTGAAAGTGATCTCGCCCGAGATTGAGCCCCTCCAACCCGCAATCCAGTTAACCTCCTTCCCATTGATGACTTGGTGAAAGACCTCACGGATGCCATACGCTGCCGAGAAAAACTTGGTATGAAGCTCGAACAAGTCATGCTCGTCGGAGAGTGATATTCAAGAAGAAGCAGCGGAGAAAATGCGACTCTTTGAGCTTGATGTTAAGTTAAGAGCATCACCATCCGGCGTAAATGAGATTTTCAACCAGGTCACCCAATAGTGTTCTTAGGTAGTAAAGCCGTTATTGTTTTAGTTTCTAGAACAGTTACATAGATCCTTTATTTTATTTAAGATCCATTTTTCGAGGGTTGCAGATCGTGAGGTCCGAATTTAAAATCTATAAAGTGCATTACATATGTGATTCTTGCCGTTGGTCGCAAATAGACGCCCGTTTTTAGTCTCACAGCAAATTTTGCGTTAAGGCACCTCGCAAAGCCGAAGCCGGCCATCGAATGCCAAGTGATACCATGTGGGTACAGACCATTGAATGAGAGTGCGATTGTGAATTCAATCGCACTCTTTTCAACCCAATCGCACCATGAAGTCCTAATCACACCGCACTAAAACTAAACTCGTCACTCCCCACTTTATTCCCGACCACGCGAATATACAAACGGACTAGTAGCCTTTCACAGTCAAAGTCAGCTAGCTCAATGTTTCCGATCACTGTAAACGTGGCACACATGGCCTGGAGCTACTGGAGTACGATTGGATATAGTAGCTTAGTAGCCGCTCGCTCTTAGATAAAATTTGCTGGGTGGTTGTTTCTCATACTATGTAATTAAAGTACTTATCGTAAATGACGTACAAGAATCAGAATTAGGCTTCTCGTGATATGTATAAATATACATACCCCTACTTACCCGCGTTTGTGAGTCACCCCGTCGCTCCCTTGGTAAGTCCCTAGTTTGGTCAACAAAATTCACTGGTCCCGCACGGACTTCATTAAACAATACCGCCACCTTCTGCCAGCTCACTCGTTTCACCTCGTCTCTTTCAAGCTTCCGGTCCTTATGTCGTCTTCACCGCGTGGTCGAGGCCTTCCACTGCTACTGACGCAGCTTAGATCTGGTCGGACAGTGCTCGACGAAGCGGAACCTTGCTTTATTACTGGCACTCACTCTGCCGCCCTGCACGAGACCATATGCGTCGTCAGATCTTCCCAAGACAACAGTGCATTGGCACAAGACGTACGCAGGATGTCTTTTTAGTTCGAGGTTTTTGGCACTGAAAACTTCTTTTCAGCCCTTTCGTCTGCTGTTGCACGGTATCGTTGGGGAGTCGTTCTCACTTCATCATAGTCTTTCCAACCGTATTAAGTGTGGGTCTTCATTGCTGGGCGCTCGGCCAGGTGGCTCCAAGCTGACTATCTCGTATTAGTGGATCCATATCTTGCAGACAGACTCTTCGATGGGACGTATGCTATTTTCCCAACAGAAGAACATCTTGTGAGGTTGAGGCTATTGCTTCAAGAGCAGGACGCTCGACGGGAGGAACTATCCTCTGGCTTCGGCCGGAATTTCAACGTATAGTTCTCTTCCACTTATTCTTACTCGGCCGGGATTGCTCACTGTCCAATGTCTCGTCGCCAGGATCTACTTCCCTACTTCGCAGACATTGAATACAGACTTATCATATTCCAGCCGAAGGATTTCCTTCCGAAGGGCAAGGTTATCAAGCGGCGTACCTACCAGCTCGATGGCGATGATAACCAAGTGCCTGCTGAAGAAGAGTATATGATGAATCGCTATGATATCTTGATCAAGGTCGCAGGTCCCGGCAAACTTGGCACGCCCTTTCCAACCTTTCATTCCCCGCGAAGACAAGGAGAAGCAGTTCTAAATCCTTATCTCATGGTCATCGCCGCCTTTCTCACACTCAACAACTTTGTGTTCCGGTCCAACCAGAATGGGGTAGTCCCAAAGGTGAAGGGAGAAGACAACGAGAGATTGATATCTCTCCTGGTAGATGTCTTCGAGATAATTCACCGCATTCCGCGCAAGGTCTACTCCGAGAACTTGCATATATTTCGGGGGACAATATACGGAAAGTTCATTGCTAAAGAGCTGAGGAACTGGGGGCATCAAGACCCTTTGTTCAGCTCAGATGAATTCTATCTGAGAGAGGCGAACCTGGCAGTGATTGGCCGGGGAAAACCAACATTGATTGATAGACCGCATTCCTCTTCGAAATATTTTATGCCTTGTCAAGAAGATAACTACAGTCTCTTGGAGGAATATATTTGGCAGAATAGCACTCACACTAGAATACATCCCCACTTAATTTTTCAGTCGACTCTTCTCTTCCATTACTCTATTCAAGTTTATGTGGATTGATCCGGTTTTTATCTCTTCTCCATTTTTAGAGCCGTAACCTTTAGATAGATATATGCTAAAGACCGTGTTTATATCAAAAGGTTGAGAACTCGGCTTCAAACCACTCGTTTCTCGGACATTAGACGCCCGTCATATACGGTTAATGGCGGGCTTTGAAATCGGAACCCTAACCCCAACCCGTGTGAAAGTGAAAGGACGTGGGCCCGGGCCTGCTTGGGTCCGGTGGGACGCCTTGTCGATGTTCTCATCCTACCACGACCTACATTCCAGCAGCTCTGCCCGGGGTCTGGATGAGGTAAACTAGGTATGGCGAATGTACTTGGCTAGTGGATTATTCTGACAGGTTATATATGCTGTCTAGAGTCTCAAAGCAAACTAGCTGTGGATTGAAGGCCGGAGATTATTATTGTCTACTAAGTGACATGGAACTTCAAGCAAACACGCTATTTCCGTCTTCATTCGGAGCTGCGAGGAAGGAGCTTGATGCGCGGATTTCTGCCTTGAAGGACAAAATCCGAGCGATAGAGGAGCAAATCAGGGAGTTGCACACGACGCAGAACCTTTACACACATATCTCCAAATTACCCGACGAGATTCTTTGCAATATCTTCCTTCATTGCAAAAACAAGCTAGGGCGCAGCTCTCCGGGAAACCTCGATTGGATTAAGGTTACCCATGTCTGTCGTCGTTGGAGAATTGCCGCTCTCGACAACCCCCATCTGTGGTCAGATATCACGGATACCGTACCATCGGGACCATGTCTGGAAGCCATGATTTCGCGGTCGAAGGCTGCGCTGGTCTCCGTTAATTTACGGCGTGACCACTTGCCTGATGGAATTGAGGGACTTCTACGCGGCCTGTTATCCCAAACCTCTCGACTGCAGGAGCTTAACCTTCGAGGCACTTCTTCCGTCGTCCAGGAACGGCTCTCTTCACTCGCCTTATATGCCCCCCACCTCCAGCGGCTTTCCCTGTCTAGCTACGGACGGGATGGAGACAATGAGTGTACAGTCCTTCCCGACCACTTTCTTGTTGGTGGTGCTCCCCGACTGTACTCTCTTCTACTCGAGAATTGCAGTATCTCGTGGATATCTCCACTCCTACGAGAGCTGACAACGTTCGCCTTCTCTTATTCAAGAGAAGAACCCCCCATCGTCTCCGTTCAGCAGATTGTACAGGCCTTGGAAAGGATGCCAGACCTTGTCGAGTTGGAATTAGACATCGACTTCCCCACGGATGTAGATCCACTAATACCAGTGCCTCGCGTGATATCCCTGCCAAATCTCAAATCCATTTTGCTTAAAGGGTCCCTTGCTGGATGTGCCTCCTTGTTGGGACATCTCTATATCCCTCCTTCTGCCTCCCTTGAACTGGATTGCTACGAATCGGACATTCCCGCGACTGATGCCATATCCACCGTATTTCAATCTCTATGGTCACTTCCTAGCCTGGACGGAAGTTCCAACAAACGAAAGCTTAGAAGCCTATCCTTCTCGTTTGCCCCTTTTCAAGGTGCCCATATTCAAGTTTGGGACGAACGTATCGCATTTCAAGACGGGGTTATTTGCCAGACGAAGCCCTCAATATCTTTAGCTCTACATCATATAACCGCCGCTGGCATTATCAGAGTGTTCTCTAGCCTTCCTGTAGGCGATGTCCTATCCATGCGGCTCGGCGATCATTTCGGAAGTGATTCCGACTTGGGAAAAATCCTTGGGTATTTCCCTTCGCTAGAAGAGATATACCTGTCAAAGGGAATCGATACTCAATTTGTAGGGTGCCTTAGGAACAACCTCCGAACGAGCCCCTCTCTATATCTGCCCCGCCTACAGCTCATATCATTCTATAACTCGTTTCTTCTGGATGCCGCCAATCGCTCTGGCGCAATGTTTATTGCGGCGGCTCCAATCCTTCTTGACTACCTGGTCACCGTCATCGCTTACCGAGTGAAACGCGGGTCCCCAATCAACAAGCTTCGGTTCAACAGTTGCTCTGGCCTTTCTGACCAGTCGTTAGCTAGACTGAGAGATGTTGTTCCAGAGGTGGTCTGGAAGCCATTTTGGGATAAAGCAAATTGACTTGGGAAGGTTGTAGATATACATTCAAGCCTGAATTATTGAAAACTCCCATTCTTTACTACATTCTATTTATACTGCAGTAATTGCGAGTCCGACACCAGGTACTTACTGGTCCCTCATCATATGATTACTAGTCTGAAGGGCGTACTGGGCACCACCGATTGAAGAAGAGGTTGGGATCGTATAATTCTTTCCAATTGTTCTCCTAGTTTTCTCCCGAATCTACCAAAGCTAATGATTATTATCGACCGTAGCGACCGTAGACGTCGTAGACGTAATCTTCAAGGATGACTTGCTATAATGAGCATATCCGATCTTCTACTGGCATCCGATTCTGCCCTGGAATAGTGAGATCATTGACAATATGGTGAATTCCCTGGCCTTTGCAGTTTTGCCTGTGGAATCATTTTTCCCAAATGAGCATGTTCTGAAAGCGCATTCGTTGGAACGCGGTCGGTGTGATGGGACTTGAGTTGATTGTATGAGACAGGAAGTATTCGTGGAGGACAATAGACGTGAATTCCCCGGACTTTGCAAGATGCAAGATCTTTTGAAGGAGCTTGAGAGTGGCTGGGGAGTTGAACTAGGTTTGGGCCATTTCTTTGAAAAAGTGTTGTTTTCCTTGGGGTTAAAAGTTCGTTCTGAGGAGTGTTTAGATTGAGGTTAACTTGCGCTGGCAAGGAGCATGGCTGACCTGGATTCTATTCAACCCCTCGTATGGCATCTCTCTCGTTACATCTAAGAAAGGGCCTAGGTTAAGGTAAGTTGTTTGAATTTGTACGAAATCTAAATGAGCTACAGACCTATGTCAAGGATTTCTTTAAAGCGCTCTCTCCCTTCAGCTGCGGAGCCATTGTCGAGGAATTATGATAGGGTTTCCGGATATGAGCTCCGTCACTTCTACAATCCACCGATCGTCGTTAATAGGTGCTCACCGGCTGGATCGGTACCCACACCCTGCAACATCCCCTCGTCTTCTTTGTGGCCTAGCCGCCACTTTTTGGTGGTTTCGATTAAATTTTACACCCCATCAGCGGAGTAAATAAGCATCCCGCTGAACACTGCCTTTCGCTTCCTCATCTACAGTCTTCTACGACGCCCCTCCACCAACATGCGCCACTTTCTTTTCAGGATCCACACGTACACCGAAGTTGAAATAACGCGATAGATCGACCACAAGTCCGAACAGTTGTGTCATCCCCTACAAATGGAAAACGTGAGTTAGCGATGGATTGGGCGATATCATCTGTATCTATGACGTAGACGACGATTGAGGCTTTTCGTTCTGCATTCTTTGCCCAGCGGGCGTTGGAGGCGGAGCGGGAGGGGTCGTGTGGGGTCACAACATCTCCTGTAATAAAAGGAACAAAGGAGTTGCGGCCTACCATGTCAGCTGAATAGTAAGTTGATTTGGAGGAAGGGAGATGGTCTGTCTCAGGGAACTCGAACGATCGTACTACTATGTATCCATTCATAAGGTGAATCTTAGCGCAGGAAGCCATCATATCTGGATTCTAATCAATAATTAACTTTGATGCAAAATAAATCCTCGAGAATGCTCGCTCCAGCAACGATGGTTCAATACTTTAGGCCAATTCCGAAAGCTCAATGGCGCGTCCAGAACCCCTATTTATTTGACGCGTTTGATCGCTTCACCATGACGCGACCCAGTTGACAGCCCAGTTGACTCATAAACTGATGCCTCGCCTCCGCAAGGAGCTGAGTCTTTCTGTCTTTCTCCCTCGAACCACATTGACTTCGTATACCCCGCCAAAAATGTCTTCCAACAAACTCGGTAAGTTTTCAAGGCATATGATTCCGTGAAAAATAAACGGGCTTACACAAGATCGATCTTGATAATTTATAATCCGCTGGAATCTGGCTATGGTGTCGCGGTCGTGATCTGTACTGACGAATCCATGGGCCATATATCGCTTTTTTCTACGTGTCGCGAAATTTGACCAGTCTTCGTCACTGGCAACGCCAACAAACTCAAGGAAGTCAAATATATCCTGTCGCAGGGTGGGAATCCGATAGAGATCGAAAACCAGGCTGTGGACAGTAAGTGATTCACGAAGTGAGGCCTTCCTTGATCCGTGCTGACGAAAGGGAACTCTTGTATCATGCGATGAAGTCCCTGAGGTCCAGGGCACGACGATAGAAGTCGCCACATACAAGTGCAAGCGCGCAGCTGAAGCAGTATGTTCTCTCTCCCTTTCACGAAGTTGGACTCAAGAGCATCTGTATCACAGTTGAATGGACCATGTATCACTGAGGATACTGCTCTCTCCTTTACAGCCCTCAACGGCCTGCCAGGACCATACATCAAAGATTTCCTGGCTAACCTGGGCCACGAAGGTCTGAACAAAATGTTGGCCGGCTTCGAAGACAAGAGTGCCCACGCTATCTGCACTTTTGCGTATTCTGATGGACCTGGTACGGTACCTCTTTCCTTCTACGTCGTTTGATGCGCCAACAAGGTGTTGTATTGGTTTTCTGGTAGGCACCGAACCCATCATCTTCGAAGGTCGCACAGAAGGCAAGATCGTACCCGCCCGAGGTCCAGGTATATTCGGATGGGATGCTGTCTTCGAGCCTACTGGAACTGGCCTAACGTGAGTCTGCCCGACTAGAATTTACGCGTGCAGCGAATCCTTACTTCTTTTGCGTTGCTACAGCTACGCCGAAATGCCGGTCGAGCAAAAGAACGCGATCTCACATCGCTACAAAGCGTTGGATAAGCTCAGAAAGTTCATTCAAGAGAAAGCTCAAGCTGAGAACTCATAGATGTCGCCCTAGAGATGCACGCTGTCATACTAACTCATTGTGTACTAATAGAGGGAATCTAGACTGGTAGATGGTATTAATCTAACTAATGATGGTATTCAACAATGATGGTTGGTTGAAGGTCCATTAAAATCCTGGAACGCAAGAGAAAGAGTACAAGCAGTAAGTCAGAGCTTCGCAGCCAAAACGGCTTCGTTCCGCATTCCCGGATAGGAAGGACGTCCTCCGCCTACACTTGGGCTTCCAGAAGCGGAACCTGTCTTCCTGTTACTGGCGTTGCACCCAGGTGCCGACATCTTGTTCGGTGCATTAACCAACGAATGTACACCGGATACACAGAGTTTGGAGCCATTCCAAATTTCTGTTCTGCATGTTCGGACACGCCCGCGGATGATCACTGAGGAGTTGACGATGCGAAGCTTTGTACCTCTGAATAACAACAGTCAAATGAGTTACGTCTATCGACGGAAGCGGGGAACAGAAGACAGTGTGGAGTACGTACAAAGGTGCCGCTTCGTTCCAAATGATGTTCATTGATTGGGAGAGCCCGGTACCGTCTTTTCCGATGTTGTAGCCCAGAGCTATGAGCGATGAGACGGAACAACTATTCACAGGCGAGGCTGAGTGCCAGAGACCATAGAGCAAGAGAATGATGCATACTGGTCGATAAGGTATGCTGCACAGGCACCATGCATAATCCCGAACAGATTGCACATATCCTCTGTCACCTCGACCTCAAATGCTGTTTCTGCCCTTGCAGGTCTAGGTCTCCCCGCGTCCTCCGAGCCTACCCCACCAACCGATTCCGACGATGGGAGGTCCCATACGTTCACCTCAACAAGCTTCAAGGAATGTCCGATCTTGGAGCTGAACCAGTGCTGGGCGTTAACAAAGTACTTGAACATCGACCAGGTGAAGCGTTTTGTCTCGTCTGAAGCGTTTCCTCTGATCTTTGAGCACCAAGCTTCGTCCATGCTTGAAAGCGAGAGTTTATCGGAGTAGTGTGGCGGAATGAACCTGGTTAGTGGGTGCGGCATTTTCATGCGTTTAAAAGGAGGGCGTAGACCTCGACAGCTTGCGGTTCTTTGGCTGAAAGGCAGGTAATCTAGACGCTTGCAACCTGGCCACAGCGAGCGAACGAACAGGGAGTTCTGATTCTGACGGTTTTCTTGAGAGGATCCACGACTTTATTATTACGATCGACAGGAAAGCCTTGATTACGAGCTGTCCCCAAGGAATAAACTGCCCGATGGCAATTCGTTTGCAGCATTGCTTGCCATGGAACCTCGGTGGAAGAAGGATTTAGACGGCGGAGCCTATTTTGACGCGATCCAGAACGGCCGTCGCTGTCCGTCGTCGTCGTCCGGGCACATGCTGCATGGCAACCCCCAGCAACCTTGATGCTGGATGATTGGCAGTGTGCTTGTCGTCGTTGTCGTCCAAGGTTATGCTGGCGGAACGTCCTTCGATGTCGCCCAAGCTCTGCCAGACCAGCGCCGCCACCGGGATAGGAGGTTGCCGGAGCCGGATCCGTCGTGATGTCCAGCCGACCTCCGACGCTGCCATGTTATTTCGTCGCAGCGGACGGCTATCTGGGTGGTAACGCCACGATAAATGGGAGTGAGGGCACCATGTTCATCGCTATTTCATACGCCAACAATTTCATCCGATAACCCGACTACTGCACGTTTCGACATACGGTTTCGTTATCTGCCCGCCTGCTCGCCCAGTAACCAGAGATATCAATCATCTTCCAGTGTCCAGCAATATGAGCGGAGACTTAACCCCTCTGAACAAGTCTCAAGAAGAGACGCAGTCTTTTCTTCGATCGCCTTTGCCGCCATCGCTGACCGAGCATATTGTGGGGAACGCTCCGGTAGCCATCAAAGAACTCCCCGTGAAATGGCTGGCGGTATTTCGGAGGAGGGGAAACAGCTTCGCCCATAAAGTCGCTGTGGGTTTGAAAGTAATAGAGGTGGATATTGTGCCAAGTGTTGACGACAAGGAGAAGATAGATGGAAGGGTCGTCGTAGAGCTCGAGGTCACACCCGGTCAGTGATCTGAGCGCTTATTATTCTAAGGTTCTATGAGACTGACACCGTCGAAAAGATATGTGTGATGGACAAGGGGTCCTCCATCAAGGAGCATTAGTGTTCCTGATCGACGAGTAAGCTGTCGATTGAGTCTTTGACTTATCTGGAATATCCCAATAGGTGTTCGACCCTGTCAATGGTCGTCGCGAACGCCAGTGAAGGGAGGGCTACACCACCTGGAGTATCGTGTTCAATCAACGCTCTCTTCCATGGAACTGCCTTAAGGTAGGTGTATCCCTGTTCTACGCCCCCTACATATTCTTATAAGCGACACAAGTGGAACCACCCTACGCATTGTCAACCGTTCGCTAGCATCCGGATACGACTCGAATTCTGGACGAACCGAGGCGAGTTACCAGTATGCATTGAACAGGTTAATTCTCATCGGTATATCATCGCAGGTTTGGGATCTAGATAACCATAGGTTGATTGCTAGCGGTACACAACTTACAATGCCTCCTTCATTGCCCAGCAAATGAATGAAGTCTGTTGTCCGACCAACGCGCGACACGTTGTGCCGGCACCGGTACATGTGCACCCAGGAATCGATCGCGGAATAAAAGAGAGATAATCGTTAATTACAGTCACATAAATAATCTAGCCGTACCTGACAGAGATATCTTTCTTACCAGTCGTGGCTACACAGACTTCTTTAAACCCTGCAGACACGCATAACCCCTATTTACATAGACGCGTCTCATCGCGTTGCGGTTTACGGCACTTTCAGAGTTTCATCACTGCAAGTCAGAATCACATGTGCATTGCTACGAACAACATTCAGCAACACGATTACTCGACGTCGGTCCCATCTTCCCATGATCCGTCGCGGTTTTGGTGTCCCATCTGCCTTTCTGAGACCAGTCTCTTGAGCTGCTATCGTTACCGCCTTTGGATTTAGGACCTCAAGATAGTGCTGGTACTGGAGCCCGGGGCTTGCGGTTGCTTTTCACTTGTCCTCAGATTATCAAAGGAAACGACTGCCCACTTCTCCCGGGTACTCACATAGACCCAATCCGGAGCCATGAACCTAGACGAACTCCTCTCCTACCCCCTCCCCCTCTCCGAAACCGAACACATCACTGGGAATGCAAGCCGAGAGACGAAAGAGTTGGCAGTGAAGTGGTACTACCTCCTCAAAGCAGGTGGGACTGGGTTCGGGCAGCAAATCGCCGATGGTATACGGGTTACGGAGGTTTGGGTGCAAGAGCACGGTGATTTGCCTGACCATAGGAGTGCAGAGAGGGATGGAAGAAATCTAGAGCAGGAGATGAGGTCCAAGGGAAGGAATGGCAGGACAACCAGACAAAGAGAAGTCAAGATGGTTTCGGAAGTCGAAGTCATACCCGGTGAGTATAGACTCGTGTGGAGTTTGGTCGTAATGAAATATCTCTTTGCTTACTACGTTTTACTTCATAGAAATGTGCGACGAGGAAGGAAACTTGCATCATGGATGTATATCACTATTCATAGACGAGTCAGTGCGGTGGTTTATGCCAAAGTCCCTGCTGACTATGCCCTTTATATCATCTCATTCTCTAGAGGTTCAGCCGTGGCTTTGGTCATGCATAACGTCCTACAAGGCTCACCCAACATAATTGGAGTATCACAAAACATCAACATACTCTATCATTCCGTGGCACCAGTGTAAGTCACCGTCGTCTCCTCCATCAAGAAAGATGTTGAACTAACCCTTGAACCCATGAAGAGGGACAACACTAAGAATCGTGAATCGTTCCCTCACAGCGGGCAATGTCCTTGATGCATGTCGAAGCGATGTAAATGACTCATACTGTTGCTGAACCAAGTACTGAATATTGTCATTTGACTATTCCAGATCTGGGACAAAGAGAAGCACCGCTTGGTTGCATCTGGAGTTCAGACTCAAGCTAGTCGAGCGCACTTATAACTCGAATAATTCGTAACAGGGCCTCTGAGCGCCCTTTAAGTTGGCATAATTGAATCGCCATGATTGAATTGGAGAAATGACCGTTTTAGCGAAGCCTTCGCCTGGCTCAAAAGAGATGTGTTGAGACCGTCGACCTAGCATTCTCTTGCGCCAACAGCCATCGAGACCAAAGGCGAATAAATATGTAAGGAGATTGAATACGAAAAAAAGTTGACCGAGGTAGGGGTCGAACCTACAATCTCCTGATCGCGATTGTTCTGAATCGTAGTCAGACGCGATGCCATTTCGCCACACGGCCGTTGAAAGTGTGCCGCATCGCGGTTTTGCATCCGGCCGAGCCTCTAACTTTCCCACAAGCCCTCTAAGGCTCGCCTCATCCCCACTGCAGCTGCAGGTTCTGTGGTTCAATAAATGTACAATAAATTGGGCGAGGATGGGACATCATAAGTAATTTCCTTCCTAGGAATTAGTGGGTCATATAGATCGTAAATGAAATGGGGCACTATTTCGCGAAAAAAGACCTCAACTGCTCTTGTGTCAAGTATGTGCTATTCTCACTCTCCACCCCCCGCGTCAGACTTTTCGAAACGCACACATCCACGACTTGTCGGAGGCGCATAAGATCGGCTTCGGAAGGACCTTCACAAGAAGTGAAGTGTATTTCCTTGATCTTCGCCCCAACCTTTTCCCGGCGTTTGCAGAGGGTTATCATATGACTAATTTTGAACTTGGCTTCGGCGAAGGCAATGAGTTCGACTGATAGCGTCTGGAGCTTGGGAAGACGAGGGGGAGCGGGAATTTGGGGTTTAGTGCCATTCGATTTGCGCTTGAGAGCTGGGTCGTTACACAGGAAATTCATCACGAGCTCGTACGGTTCGCCGGAAGGTTGAACGGTCTCGATCGAGGGAAGCATTGCGAGAGATCTCCGAAGTCCATGAGTTTCATCAGGGGAGAAGGCTTCGAGAATCACGGAGGTGAAGCTCGGTAACGGTAACGAGAAGCCATGAAGCACCTGGTTGATAGGGACCGGCCATTGGAAACGACGACTCCTCAAGATAACGGATACCTGGAGTTCGACATCCATCGGCTCCGCATAGCCGTCTAATTGATCTATGGGAGAGGAACTAACCCATATTACAATGTCTGATGGTGTAGGGCCCTCACGAATAGCAAGCGTCCGAAGAAGTTGGCTTCGAGTCCCTTGCAACGATGATTGCGGGAGGGATAGAACAGCCGACGACAAAGCAGCACCCAGCGCGACAATGCTCCCGGGTGCATCGCCTTCTGTGGCATCGATATCAACGGTTGATACGACGGGCATTCGCAGGTGGTTCAACAGGGATATGCAATTGGCACTTGTACCTTCGAGTTGTATAGTGTCTACAAGAGGCAATTCAACTTGAAGAGCGGAGTTGAGAGGAAGGGAAACCGGACATCCAAGCTGAGCGTCCTAAGTTTCGTCATGCTAGCGAGGTTGGTCAGGAAATCATGGGCTGAAGGATTGGAGATTTTGAAATCAGATGGGTGACACACCCTCAGCCATGTTAAACCTCCAAAGCGCGCGAGTTCGCGCGGTAGATGGGTTGTGACAAGGTTGAGGCCCCGCAAGCGCGGGGCATGATATGCCAGATATGGTTCCGGAAGAGCAATGACGCTAGAGCCGGTATTAATGATGGAGAGTTCAACCAGGAGGGGGAGTGGGGCAATCAATGATGGAAGATCCTTGAACAATTTCTCCGGTCCGCACAGAGAGAGGTTTTGAATTCGCGATGTTTGGGACAATGCGTTGGAAAAGACTGCGAACTTGCAGAGAGCCACATCGTTGAGACCTTTGGATAAGATCTCGCCGCAAGAGATTGTGAGTGGGGTATCCTTCGATCTGGTAAACATGGCTTCAAGCCAGCGAGAGGGAAGGTGAGAATCCAAGTCCGACCACAGTGCAGGATAATCCAGACTGATTTTCCGCCACTGACGGCACACATAAGAAACTCTAGTCCACCCGATACGGTTTAGTGAGGTAAACATGCCCCTTGTTTCTATCTGCATTCAAGAAATATCCTGCAAAGAATTTCGGTCGGCAACCGTGATATTCCGACCAACTGGTTGCGCTTCGTTTTCAGCTCGCGAATGCGGCTCTCTAACGAGGCAATCTCAGTATCCAGCGCATTGCGCGACTCCTCAACTTGCAAGAGTCCATTTGGCAACATGGTCATCTTCCCGGAGTGGTGGGGAGCCGAGGGGAGCGATGAGGAGCAGATGGTCGTTCCAGTCAAAAGTCCAAGCCAAGCCAATTTGTCGATTTGGCATGGTTTGGCTACGGCCATCAACCTGCATCAAGCTAAAATCAAAGTTTCAGTTGAGTTTCAGTGTAGTCAACGTACCAGAAACCGAGAAGTATCAGCCCCTGGTTGCCCACATTGTACCCGTATCTCGCTGTCTATATCTATGTCTGTCCATGAATCGTATCATAGTGTATCATCCAGGTCTCATCAAATTTACATTAAATTGGCCAGAAGCTCGTTTGCAATGACGGTGTGTGAAGGACGGGGTTTCTCCATGAACTACAAAGGAAGGTCAAGTAAGTAATTTCTCCTTCCTAATTATTAGTTTAGTGGGTTGTAAGGGGATACATTGCTGGGTCTTCAATTACTCTGACCAGCCTATCCAGCATGCCGTTCATGCTCTCCACCTCCACCTCAGCTGTCGGATGTGGGAGACGCACACAGTCCACAACTTCTCGGAGACGCTTAAGATCAGCGTCATAAGGCCCATCACACCCAGTGAATTGTATCTCCTTGATCTTCGCACCAGCGATTGCTCGGCTCTTGCACAAGGCTATGATATGATTAATGTCGAACTTGGCTCTTCTGAAGGCAACCTCTTTGAGAGATATTGTTTGGAGCCTTGGCAAGCGAGTGACAGAAGGAGTTTGAGGGTGAGTGTTATTCGATGTGTGTCTGAGAGCCGGGTCGCCGAGCAAGAAATTCATAAAGATGTCGTAGGGGTCGCCGAAAGATTCCAAAGTCTCAATTGATGGAAGCATTGCGAGAGACCTTTGCAATCCATGAGTTCTGCCGAGGGAAAAGTCCTCGAGCATTACGTGGGTGAAGTTGGCCAACGGTAATGAAAGGCCTTGGAGCACCTGGTTGATAGGTACCGGCCATTGGAAACGGCGGGTGCTCAAGTTAATGGATACCATAAGATCGATATTTTCCGACTTCGCCTCATTGTCTACTTGATCTGTGGTTGCAGAGCTAGCCCATACCCCAATTTCTGACGGCGTAGAACCATCATGGATGTTCAGAGTCCGAAGGAGCTGGCTTCGAGGCAGCCGCTCTTGGGATGATGCCTGCGGGAGAGATAGAACAGCCGACGAAAGAGCGGATCCTAATGCTGCAATGCTGAACAAGACATCGACTCCCGTGCAGTCTACATTGACGATCCTTGCAGTGGGAGTCCGTACATGATTCAATAGGGTCGTGCATTCGAAGCATGTACCTCTGAGTCGTATTATTTCGACAAGCGGTAACTCTACCTGAATCGAGGTGGTCATAATAGGGAAGCGGATGTTCAAGGTGAGTGTTGTGAGTGCCGTCATTGCAGAAAGGGTGATCAGGAAGTCGCGGGCCAAAGGGGGAGGGAAGTCGTAGCCATGTTCGTGAGACACCATTAGGCACGTCAACTCTCCGAAGTGTGTGAGATCTCGCGGTACGTGGAACCCGCGAATTTGAAGTATCCGCAACCGAGGAGCATGATGACCCAGGAATGGCTCCGGGAGGGTGGTGACGTTGGAGCTGCCATTAAAAATAGAGAGGGAGTCTAGGATGGGAAGCGGAGAGGTCAACGGTGCTAGGAGATCCTTAAGAAGCCTTTCCGGCCCATCAAGGAAAATCCTTTCGAGCCGTGATGTTTGTGTCATCGCCCTAGAAAAGACGGCAAGTTTGCGCAGAGCCACGTCGTTAAGACTTGTCGGGTCGATATTGTCGCAATCAATGTTGAGCGCTGCCCCCTTTGATCTGGAATAGGCGGCTCCAAGCCAGTAAGAGGGTATTGAAGAATATAGGTGGGCCCACAGTGCAGGATAACCCAGGCTGATTTCCCTCCATTGACGGCAAACATAGGTAATTGCAGTCCAATGGGTATCGTCCACTTTATGTGGCACATTATGGCAGATATCTGACCCTTCCCAAAGGTCCCTGCATTCAAGGAATATCTTGCAAAGGGTTTCTGTTGGTAGACGTGATATTTCAGCCAACTGGTTGCGCTTCATTTTCAGCGCGCAAATGCGGGCTTGCAGCAAGGCAATTTCGGCGTCCAGTGCATTGCGCGACTCCTCGACTTGTAGGAGTTCGTTCGACGACATGGCCCTCCGAGGGGAGTGACGAAGAGTAGGTGACCGCTCTAGTCGAAGCTGTTGTTGTTGTAAATGCGGGCGCCGTGGCAAATCAACTTGTTAATTTGGCATGGTTTGGCGTGCATCAAGACTTGAAGAACTCCCGAAGCGCCCGACTCAGCACACAAGGCCCAAGACTCAGAGGCCTTTCAAAGGTCTTCAATACTCAATGCAGGTTTCTTCACACATAAATAAACCCAGCTGGGTACAAGAATCTTCAGAAGAGCTTCTACCAACCTCCCCCTAAAAATAATCACCACAGCGCACACACACATCTTCTTCCTCTTCTTCCACATCCTCTATCTCCATCCCATTCGTTTCGAAAGGCACAACGTATCTGAGGCGGTACAAGTCGCTCTCGAAAACGCCCCTGCATCCACAGAATTCGAGGTGTAGAATTTCTGCGCCGAAATCTTCCCGAAGAGTAAGCATCCGCACTAACCTGCAGATGACACAATTGCCGTCGACCTCGCTGTCGAAATCGATGTCATAAAACACGAGTTTCTTGAGTGTAGGGAGAATCGGGACAGTAGCGACCCGCCGATCTCCTTCTCCTGGTGATTCAACCGTTGAGAAAGTTTCAGACTCGGAAGGAAGTCTGAATGCTGGGTCGTGGAGGAGATACCCCAAGGTCATGATGAAAGTGTGGGTGGTATTGAAATGCAGCGAGTTTAGCGATGTAAAGCTGGCAAATATGCTTGTTGTGTGGAAAAGGTCGATGCTAAGAGAACGAACGTGGTCCAATGGTAACAGACTTGGGACCAACTCTATCAAGGAGTCCAATGGGAGATTCGAATGTCCTACTAGAAGAGCTAGTGATAGGCTTTTGAGGAGATCCTTGTCTTGTGTCTGACTAGAATCCTCCTGGCCTCGCCATCCGATGAGCACTAAGTGGTTGAATACATCACATATTCTGAGCATTGTGAGAGGGTGCTCGTCTTCATGCAACAGAGTCGGTCATCGAACAGAGGACAACAGCCAGGCCGATGATAGGGCTGAACCAAATGTTGTGACCTCGGTTGTACTCTCGATGGCAGTACACGTCAGGTCGCATGTGGCTGACAAGGGAAAACAGATATGCTGCAGCACAGTGCAAAGCTCTTCGCAATTGGCGGTTAGGCGGAGAGCCCGGAGGTATGGCAGGTGCATTGGATCGGTCGCTTTCGCTTCAGTGATTGTAAAGGGCACTTTGGGCTCGAGTTCTTCTAGCATTGGCGCAGATGAAAGGATTTCTAGCAACCTGTCGGGGACTCTGAGCTTCGCATTTTGGTTTTCGTGGCAAACTTTGAGGGAAGTTAATCCGCTGAACAATGTCGAGGTCCAAGGGAGAGAACAACGGTTTAGGCTCAACTTCCGTAATAGCGGGGCGTCGTTATTGAGAAAATTGTCGTCTAATTGAATTTCTATGTCTTCGAACTCTGGCCGCATGTTGTGTATGGAAATGATAACCAAGTAATAGTTGCAGGTGCCGATAACAAGGTTCCTCGCATGACAAGGTCAGCTCAGTCAAGCGAGTCGTCTGGAGCAGAATCAGGAACAGCCAGTCAAAGTTAACGTCATCGACGTGAATATTGATCGATAGCGTCGCGTCCCTTGATCTGTGAATAAGTGCTTGCAACCACTCGGACCCCACCGACGGGATGTTCGACCATAGGCTCGGATCGTCCAGAACAATGCGTCTCCACCGGCGACATACGTGCGTGACCGTCGCCCAAGCCATCGGTTTGTCTGCGACATCCGATGTGTCTCTGCACAGCTGAAAGATGTAGCATAGAACCTCGGGAGGCAGACGCGAAATAGGCTCGAGTTCGTTCCGTCTTGTTTTCAAATTCTGCATGTAATAGTGTATATTGCAGCCATAGTGTGCCTGCACCGCAATATTTGGTCGTCTAGGGACTGGCGAGACTCAAGATCTACTTGCAACCGGGGAAGCAGCAGTTGTCCTCTCAGTCGATCCAGCGGCTGAGTGTTGCGGAATATCCATTGCAATTTGGGCTGGAAAGAAGGAAAAGCGATAGGATCAATAAGATTTTATGTCTTTTCATGATCGATATTGGGTATACCTAAGACGCGTCTGTCTTCAGGAACTGGGCTTTCCTGTCCTAAAAGCGCGCAAAAGGATGAGGCTCTGGCCAAAACCAAAAATTGGTTATGACTATAGCATCCGTGATGTGGCGGTTTGGTGCTGCGATCACTCTAGCTAGGTGCCAAGCTAACCTCGCGATATATACCTTTTATCTCTTCTACAATCATGGTCCGGGTTTCTACCTTCAAAACCCGCAGACATGTTGCTTTGGCATAGGAAGTCCAGTCTGTCAACATTACGGTGTTCCTCATCCTAGCATGAGCAGCTTCTTGGCTGGGGCACAATCTGGTGCGATTGTCGGAACTGGTGGAGCTGGATGCAAGCTGGATGTTACGAAGGAAATTCCCGACCTCCTGACACGTTCGTGCCTCCCCTATCGAGGGCGACGCGTTGAAATGGTTTAGGAGGCCTTTTTTCGGCAATTGCAACGAGCTCGCCTTAAACCTTTGCCTAGTTTCGTCCACGTCAATTCCTTGGCTCAAGCACTTTCCATTTGAATCTGGACGAACTGAACTCTGCGAGGTTGATGTTCTGATTGTCTTTGTGCTCATCTACGATCTGGTGCAGGCACTGCAGAGTGCCAGGTCCGACTGGATGAATGCTCTGAACGAGCTCAGTCGTCGCAGACGCCGAGAAATTGAGCGCCCTCATTGACGTCTTGGAAGAGCTCGGAAGGCCTGAAACGATCGGGATCTGCAGAATGGACGGAACAGCAGCCGGTCATGAAGATAGAAAGACCCGCAGCACTGTTCAACGGTCAATGTTACAGTCCTGGTCCGGGATGGGACGTACGTCGACTTGTTGGGAACTTGGGATGGTGTATGTTTCCAATCGTGTTATCTGTTCGAGTTCCAGAATCTTTCTTGTTAAAATAGTCTTTTGCTTACAGACGATTGTGTTCAGTTGTAACAGATGCGACAGATAGGGTCTTCGAGGTGTATCGTTGACATACGTGGTGTTTGGTTGCCTCCAACCTCTGACAATACACGACACTTTTATCGTGGCCATTGGCGGCTTCTACAAGGATCGCTCCTTCTCTGGATCCTTTGAGCTTGAAAGGCCTTCTTCTCCCGCCCAAGACCCGGGCTGTTGTACTTTTACAGGCAGAACCTGACGCATGATGGATAGATGGAAGCCGGTTGCCCTTTCGAACTCTGATTTTCGCATCATATTGACCGCATGATTACTGGTCTGTATGATTTTCCAAGTCGCTCCAGAGACGGCTGGCCGCCGACATCTACACTGCACTGGTTCCGGGATCATTCAAAACCGACGTCGTTATCATTCTCGGTTGACGTCCGTGAGGATGCGGGGCGTTCTGGTTAAATATAATAGGCCTGGGAGGGTCTTATGGAACAATACAATAGGCTAGGCTGATAGCCCCTGCTATTGTTGTGTGATCTGGCCCATTGTTCCCATTCAAGCCGCGACGTTCATTGTTCTTGCTTATATTTACTTCCACACTCCCTGCCTCTTTCCTACTTTCTCATCTCCCTTGTATTTTGGCTTCTGGCTAGCGACGACGTAAAAGTCACCGTCAGCCACAGCCTTGTTTCGGAATCCCACGCCCAATTTCCCTTGTTTCACCTGGCGATATAACCGGTCGCCCACAGGTACCTACACCGTTTTTCCTCCTTGACGAACTCGAAGAACGACTCTGCTGGTCTCATCGTTCTGTGATACATTTTCTATATTCTACTAGACTTCACTTAATTCCGCACCACGAAAAAAATGGCTACAGTGTACCCGACACCGCCACCAACTACCAACACTCTCGAGCCGTCGCAGCGCACTCGCCTGCGCAAGTCGTCGCGGAAGCTCGAGGCCGTCCTCGGAGCGACGCCAATCGTCTTGGAGGTCGACGTCCTCAGGGCCAGCCCGAAAGCTTCAATCCCGCGAGCGCCCATTACACCGAGGACGAGGGCCAACCGACGGCGGGGACAGGTCTTCGTGCCCACCGCCTCAAGCAGCAGCAGCAGCTCAGAATCGGAAGACGACGACGATACCGTCGTTAACATCTCTCTCCAAACCGACGGAAATGACTCGGATGCGAGCAGCTTCGTGTTCGTCAGCCCCTCGACGCCAGTGGGCGGGTATCAGCCCCACTCACTGCCTGACGCCGTTGGGCCTGCTTCCAAGAAGCCGAGCCATCGGACGAGGAGCAAGTCAGACTCGAAGCTCAAGCCCAAGGCGAAGCCGATGCCCAGCGTCCCGGTCCCGCCTCTTCCTGAATCCGTCCGCCTCGACGCACCGCTCGAGAAGAAGACGAAGAAGAGCGGTCCTCAGCCCCTCGCGCAACCTGTCCTCCTCAGATTACGATCTGTTCCTGTCCCACCGTCCAACTCTCTGTCTTCTATCACCTCCTCGCCCTCCGTGCCTCACTCAGCCTCGCATCAAAAATCGTCCTCGATCGCCACCTTCTCCAGCATCAACAGCAACGAGCCGTCCACCCCTCGCTCTCCGTTCTCCAGCGTCTTCAACGCTGTGCAGGAAGAGGGCAGCGAAGCGAAGGAGAAGGAGATGAAGCGGAAGAAGATGGCAAAGCTTGCACGGACGCTCGGCGAGAACGTTCCCCCTGAGTTGGTGTTCCCGCCAGCGAAGAAGGCTGAAAGGAGGCCGACTGTTGTCAGGCCTAAGCGCAAGGTCTCCATGTCAAGGCTTGGTCCCGTCCGAAAGCCTGTGGGTCAGGCCCAGGCACCTTCCACCTCGACGGCTGCTTCTCCTGCTCCGAAGAAGTTCAAGCGCGCTCATCGTCCCCGGAGTCTCAGCCTCCCTCTTCTTTCTCCTCCTCAGACACTTCCCATCGAAATCGAGCAAACCAATGAATTGGTTGACGAAGCACCCGTCTCGCCTATCATGTTCGCCGCCCCTCCCACAGCTGCCATTCCCCCTACCCCTCCTATCGTAGTCGAAGCTCGCGCAATCGCCAAGTCCGCCCCGACGAAAGCCACTGTCCCCGCCACTTTATCTCCCCCGCGAAGGCGGCCAGCCAACTCTATGGATTCTCCAAGAGGGCGAACCGCCTTTGAAGGCTTGATCGCTGCCGCACCTATCTATGGGAGCGTACATACCAAGTCGAACTCGACCAACAACCTCTTGGTGCCTCATTCTTCTGGGGCCAGGTTACAATATGTCCCTCGCACGACCTCGTCGTTGGATATCGACCGGCCGCCTTTCTCTAACCACGGACATGGACACGCGCACTCCGCTTCGACGTCTGCTACCTATCATATGGGTAAGACGACGAGGAGTCCTTTGGACTATGTCTATGGACCTGCTGCCGCTCGTGCTGAAGTCGATGAGTTGCACAGGCGGAAGGAGCGGGAGTGGAGTGGGGAGTGGAATGTGCAGGACATGGGGGATGTTGTGCGACGCTTGAGGGAGTTGAAAGGTCGATAAACACCTCTCTTCTATATGATGATGAGCTCGCTTCTTTGTTTCATGGTTTCTTTTATTGGACTCTTCCGCGGACACCCCTTTTCCATGTCTTTTCTTCTTTGTCTGTGACTTAAAAGTTCCTTTGTCGTTTCATGATTGCGGTTTCCTTTATGACCCCCCGACCTTTTATGAATGGAGCTCCGGATCTCCTTATGCCAACGTGCACGTACCTATCTACTATACCCCAGCATTCCTAAGTTTAAGGATCTCTAGGCATTCTTCCACCAACTTGTACAACCACAGTCTATCTTCTTCTTTTTTGTGTACGACCATGTCATCCCATCTGGAGCCTCGTCTGTAGTGTACTTCCTTCATCGTAATTTTGGACTAGAATTGGAGTAGAGTATGTTTAGTTAATATGTTTCGTAAAAATCGAATTGCAAGTCAATTCTCAATCTTCGCTGTCTTACAGATCTCAGTCCAACGGTATCGCCGACCAGATCGACTCGTGGTTTTTCTCCGTGGTACTATGCGACGAATGGGGTGTTCGTCTATAGTTGACCTGACTTATTCACTTTCTGACCTGGGGACTCGACTATGTGTCTCGAGTGGCTTCAGCATGCCATGGGAAGCGGGGCTTTCAATGTTCAACGTTCGACAGTTACCTGGATCATCGGGAATCCCTAGGGGATGGAGACCCATCCGACGGTTGCTGCGAAAACCGATATCAGTACTAGTGTTACGGATCTGAATTCGGGGCGGCAAGGCCCTCGAAGGCGCTGTTCGCATGATCCATTCATCATGGGCCATGCGTAGCCACTACTTCCGGATTACCGATATACTAGTATATAATAGGCAGAAACAGCGCTAAGGTGTTCTATTAGACTCTTCCCACATGTCAAAGACACCGAACTCCCACATCCGCCCATTCAAAGTCGAGGTAGACGACGCGACGCTTGACTGGATCAATGTCCGCGTCAAGACGGCTCGAATTGTCCCTGATGTCATTCACCCAGAGGGACAAGAATGGGCAGATGGAACGCCTAGCAGTGGTTTGGAAGTCCTCAAGGAGTTCTGGGCTACCCAGTACGACTGGCGTCGGGCTGAAACCAAGCTGAACGAGACGTACAAGATGTTCACTGTGGATGTGGACGAGGGAGATGAAACTATCAACTTGCATTTTGTACATCATAGGAGCGAAAGGGAAGATGCTGTCCCGTTGATTTTTGCGCATGGGTGGCCCGGGAATTTTACGGAGGTGTGTCGAGTTGAATGTTGAAGGGGGAGAGCATGCCTGACTGTTACGTTGAATATAGGTGGAGGCATTGCTCCCTTTGGTAAATCCTAAAGACCCTAAGCAGCAGGCTTTCCACATTGTGGCGCCCAGTCTGCCAGGTTTTGTTTTCTCTTCTGCTGCAAAGGTACGATCATACACTTTTGCTCAGAACGTATTGTCTGACGTCCATCATCGTATATCAGGCCCCAGGTTTCTCGATAGCCCGAATTGCTCGGGTCTACCATAAACTGATGCTCGCTCTGGGATATAAGCACTTCGTTGGGCAAGGCGGAGACTGGGGAAGCCTCGTCCTCCGATCCATCGCTCTACAATACCCAGAGGCCATCGTCGGACTGCACATCAACCTCCCTATCTCACCCGCCCCCTCCCCACTAAAGAACCCATTCGCACTGCTGTGGCTAGCAATAGGCTGGCTGAGTCCGGCCGAGAAACGCGGGCTCGCCCGTATGAAGCGGACGTTCACGACAGAGAACGGGTATTCGAAGATACAGGGCACGAAGCCGCAAACTATCTCCCATGCGCTCCTCGACTCGCCAGTTGGCTTGCTTTCGTGGATTTGGGAGAAGCTGGTGTTGGGCTCGGAGCCTGACTACGTGTGGGATAAAGAGCGGGTTGTAACTTGGACCATGCTTTATTTGCTCTCGAACAGCGCTGGCCATGCGAGGATATACAAGGCAGCTGCCCAGACTCTCGCGCAGGAAGTCTTGAATCACAAGATCTCAAGCAAGGTAGCGATGGGAGTTAGCTCGTTCCCGTGGGATGTAGGATTTTTGACGCGCTGGTGGGCGGATGCGACGCTCGCTGAGAATATTACGTTTTGGAGGGTGCATGAGAAGGGAGGTCATTTCGCTTCTGTGGAAGTTCCGGAATTGTTGATACAGGATATACTGGAATTCGTTCAGACGCTACCGGCGGAGGGGAAGAAGCTACTTTTGGGACAGTAAAAATCCATGCATTACTTACAGTGTAAAAGTATTACTAGCAGCAGCTATTAATGACATATGTAGGTGTAAGCCGTCCTAAGACCTCAAACGATTGGAGCTGAAGGTCGTTGTGAATAGGCCGGTTCATTGAGAATGCTTGTCCCTTCCTGGTCAAGACGGACTATGCGATACTCGAATGCGGAGAGACTGGGATAGTGGCATATCGGCGGTGGAGTAGATTTGCGATGGCTCGGTCGGATACTGGACAGGCGCGCTCATGGTGGAAACGGGCGCCTATCGAGCGGCGATGACATCAGCCGCTCGGTCGCGTCCTATTTGGTTTTCTTAGTTTTCTTGGATCCTGCAGGGGCACGACCTCGTCTTGCCTGAGGCCTAACAATGGCAGAAGCAGGAGTCTGCTTCTTTAGGTGATCCTTGGTCGTAGCGCCCTGCTTCTTTCCAGGTTCATCTGCGGCAGCAGCAGCCCTGGTAACAGAGCGAGTCTGCCTCTTCGGAGCTTCATCAACCCGGGATGGATTAAGGGATACAAGTTCATTCCTTGCAACAGCGCTCGTCCGTCTCTTGGGTGCAATGGGCTCAAGCCTGAGCTCGTCCCTGGCTGCGCCATGCTCGTTAGCTGCAACAAGACGCCGTTTCTTCGGTGGTGGCTTGTCTGGCGTAGTCGGTGGGTCATTTTCCTTGTCAGAGTCGGGATAAGTGATGGTCGTGTCCGGCTCTATCTGCTTCTGAAGCGAACTTGAGGGTTTGGAAGGTTGGGGTGGAATAGACCCTGCCACGACCGTCGTGCCCTGGTTGGAAGGATATTGCGGAGAATACATTGGCTGCATTATACAATCATTGACAAACGTTAGTGAATTGCTCTCATCGGCAGATGGTCACAGATAATGTAAGCTCACGTCAGGCGTCCACTTCAGCCAAGGTCTGGCCTGGATAAGCGAAGGACTCCCCATGATTACTTCACCAGAGGCTTGCCCTTCAGAAATGGCTTCTCCGGTATGGCATTCGCCATGCCAGCATAGTACTGGCGTGAAGCCATACGCTATTGGCGGAAATGGGTGAGGCCGCCTATTACTACCCTCTCCAGATTGGGTGGGCAGAATACAAGTTGCTTGTGGTAGATGGGGAACAAGGGAAGAACTCATCTTGTGGCTGAGAGATGGCGGTTCTGGAGGGGAGTGGTGGGTGGTGGGGATGAAGCTTGACATAGCACAGAGCTCGCCCATTATATACCCAAAGACCCGGGGTACCATATCTGTAGAATAATGGGAATTCTTGAAATTGACGCGCGCCAAAATAAGCGGCATGATCTTCGCCAAATAAGCGAATGTAACAAAGGGACCTCGAGAATCGAGAATCTAGATCATGGGGCAGTGAGCACTGGGGAGTGGCGACAAAGGGTGTGTCAGCCATACACTGCCAAGCAGTGGCATTCGGGATTAAACACAAACTGGGCATTGGTTGTCGGGGATACCGAGCGGTTGGGTAGACGATAATGGCGGAGGAAGCAGCTTCTCTGAGGATAATGAAAATTTCTGTACCCCCTATCTCCAGATTGTAGAAACACGAACTTTGTAGTTACGCTATACTACGGGCCATTTGTACCGCATTACATTGAACTGATTGAAAGATGTAGGTAGCTGAGTTTATATCTCCACTAAATATCAGTAGGAATATGGATGAATACAGAGGGAATTTTGGCTATCCCTCCTGAGTTGTGACTTGAGAGTTGAAGTTCCGACGAGGAGGACCTCTTCGCAGCCTTAACATCTAGTATTCTTATATTAGTTGTTTGTCCCTCGGCAAGATCTTCACTCCCTCTACCGTCTGTTGGACGCTTTCGACTTCAGTTGGCATATAGCTTCATCTGACTCGAGCTGTGTGAGCAACCATGCTGAGAATTCTGGTGGGTTGGTTGATACTGAGCCTGGGGCTGTTTGATGAGGATGGCTGAGCTTGTACTGATTCTGGATGGAATCACCATTGACAATCGTTAGTCCAGTGTTCTGATTAGTAGGCGGCAGATAGGGAAGACTCACCTTTCCCTTCCATGCCACCCATGGCCGTTTAAGAGCGATTATGGTTTGAAATTGACTCTGTTCGTCTACGTCCATCGAGTCTCCCTCCCCTGAGATGTCTTCTCCAGAATAAAAATCGAATTCATGGTCCCACACCACCGGAGTAAGGCTGTACGGTCGCTTGCCCTGGAAAGGTCGTTCGTGATCTGGCTCATTGTTATTAGTCACAATACGGGAGGGTTTGTTGCGCTCTAAACATCGGCTTGTATAGGATGCCGGGAATCCGGCGGGGAAAGAAGATGGCATGCTGTTACGGAAAGCGGATTCTTCAATGAGAAGGTAAACGGCGGGAGAAAGCTCGGCACACCGCAAAAACTCAACTTATATATACTCAAGTGCAGCCAAATTGTGGCAGGCGCAGTGTTTGTTGAGTGTTGACAATTGGCGCACGTCAAAGCGTCCACTACCAGACCTTTACCTTTTTTTGGGTCGAATCATTCGCAGGGTCCTTTGTAGATATGGGCATGTCACAAAGCAACCCGGGAACATGGCGGAGTGGCATTCTGTTTGTTGTGAGCCTTTGAAGGGGTCAACAAAGGGAGCGTCGGCGAGGCGGGGTGGGAATGCGAAACTGTGGCACCCCGAGGCATTGGGTCCGTAGCTACGAGACAATGCATCAAAGGGCTATAAGAATTGCATCCAAGTCTGCAGCTCCATGAGTTGTATCATTCTTAATGAGAGTGAAAGCGATAGAAAGGGCGGGGGACGTTACCTATGCAGAGAGGAACGAACGGAACGGGTTGTGATTCGAACATCGTTGCAACTGCTAGCAATAGGTGCATCTTCTTAAGCGACGAGAGATGAGTACATTTTTGAAATGGAATGGCTAATTGTTTTTGGCCAGACGAAGGGGTTGTGGTGTTTTCTTCGACTTTTTATGACCCGTAGCCGCTTGCCTAGTTTGGCCCATTTGAAGGTAGCTCCGACTCGGCAAATAACATGATTGACATTGGAGTAAATAATGTCGCGCCAAGCAACAAGACAGCACTGCGCCGATGTTCCTCGAC
>FTPT01000103.1:113276-125535 GCA_900156845.1 Coprinopsis strossmayeri | reverse complement strand
TCCCACGGAACTATGCAATCAGATTTATCTAAAAAAATTCCTTGTGAAAAAATCAAGGAGCTAGGATAAAGGGATCCTGAGGTATCTCCCTGGGAACAAGCAACATGGTTATTTTAATTTATTTCCTTGATATATCGGTACCTAAATCCCGGGGTGATATCAGGCTTTGCCCGTGGTGTTTCTGCTTTCGTCCCCATCGCAAAAAGTGTATCTCACCTTCGCTTTCATTCGTCCGAGTGTCCTTTTCCTGTTCTTCTGCCTTTGCGGTGTTTTTGTATTTTTGGATTTGTATCAATTTAAGTAGAATGGGTGTTATCGATGTTGAATGGTGAGCTCTTAAACTGGTTTTGGGCGGTGTATGGTTTCAATCGCCTGAGACAGTTTTTGCTGATATCCCCGTCTTGACACTAAGCGAACGCCCTATCGATCTGAAACTGGATGGCTTAAGCGATCTAACACAGGAGATTCTCCACAGATAACTAATGCGGATTGCTGACAATCATCATTCTCGCTGTGTCAAGATTTATAGCCTGGGAGACGTTCTTCGCTTCCATAGGTGCTGTAACAGGCCCCTATTTAAAGGTCAACCCGAGCACGAGAGAATCAATACCATGTGGCACCACCCCTCACCCATGCAGCAGTAAGGATCTTACCCCCGATAATGAGTGCTAGCGACGCTCTCGCCGCCATTCAGACAATCCATTCAGTTGTCTCCAAGGTGTGTAGTGTAAACCCTCGTCCGTTCTTCCGGCCTAACCGAGTTGTTATTATGTGCTATGATTTGCCTAGGTTAAAGACAATCAAGACGAACTCAGAAGTCTCTCCAATCGACTTCAATATGTCGTGGAATCTGTAGAAGAAAGCAGGAAGAGGAATGTGATTCGTGATAGCGAGTACAATGACTCATTGACTACAGTCTCGGAGTGAGGTTGTCCATCTTCCAGCTTGTCTGCTCCACTGATTATGGAGACAGGCTGGTCGCTCGCACTTACCGCGTTACACGACGAACGCTCAAACGTTCGTTGGGTGATCGGACATGGAACTCGGGTGAAATTGCCGGCGAGCTTCGAAGGTTGAACGAGGATGTCCAGACATTTCTAAGTGTCCATACTGTGAGTGCGACTGCATGTTGGCTTATTTTTTGAAATACTGAACTTGGTTCCAGATCAAAACCTTGGACCTTTTACAAACGTAAGTTTTATAACAAATTTCCTTTAGTGTAGCTGTGTAATAATTGGACCTGTAACCAAGTACGCAGTCTCAACAGCAGCAGTACTTGATCACTACCGTCGAAGGAATGATTGCAAAGGTGAGTCTTCCCAGATGTATCTCTGTCTATCTTTGCCAATGAAAATGTTATTGGATTAGATAACGGAGTTGGATCTCAAGCTTCTTCCTCCCCTGCCGGGTTTGGCTCATCGTGCCCTAGGCGAGTGGTACGCTCCACTCGGAGTGCCGAATCCATGAAGTTCCAACGAAGTCCTGCGCCACACTCGAGGGTAGCATCAACTCCCCCGGTGGTGACAAACGTACGTTCTTCGTCAAGGCAAACCATGGTGTGGCATGAGTGCTCAATATGAAGGGATAGACTCTAGGAGAAACTCCCATCGCGAGAGATGATCATCAAGAACTTGTTATCGACAGATTGAAGAATCCGCAAAGTATCCAAGTCACTATCTCGGGTCTGTTTAAAAACTCGGGAAACGGTGGTTCATATATCCCTGTGCCGCCAACACAGTTCGCCTTTGGAGAGAATGCGCGTGCATATCAGATAATGCAGGCGATTGAAGCAGCAGGTGCGTACCAATGCCTGCCCTGGCCTCCTCGAAGTTGTCTGAATTGGTGGAATAGGATATGTGCGTCCAGAAGCCTTGCTCGAAGATAAGGCTATCTTCATCCAGGTTACTGAAGGTGAATCTGTGTATGATGCAAGAGCGCCAGGCGGGCTTCAAATAAATATTCACGAGCCGCTGTTGTGGTGGAAGGACAAGTATGACGAATATCATGGTCTGTATACCCCTGTAATCCCCATGAAAACCGATGTGTTCTGGACGAAGGAGTCGCTCCGGGTGGGCGAACTTGTGATCGAGTGTCATCGTACCCTCCGAGTACCTGACCAAGGAAAAATAACGGCGCAACCTCCCGTACGTACAATTCCATTGTGCTAGTCTTCTCCAGTAATGTACTCACTGATGCTCAAAGAGTCTGGGGACGTTCCCAATATTCCATATCTCCCACTTTGGGGAAAGAGTGCCGGAAGATATGAAGCGTCGAGGAGGTTTTGTTATCGTGAGTGACTGGTATCCAATAACTACAGACTCTTCTAATGGCATCTATTGATTAGCCCATGTTTCGCCGCGAAGCACTTATGATAGAGTTCCTTGGAGGCCGGGATGCCCCTGCCGTCAAAGTATCTGTTGGTGGTGAGTTATCCGATGCGTCACGTCAGTAATGTTTAAATTCATGTTTGCTCGATATTAAGGTGTTAATGCTATTTCCGGAGTTCCTGCGCATCATCCATCTCCCTTGAGGTCAACACTACCTCAAGACTATATTGTCGGGGGTAAGCAGCGTTGGCTTGATGGGATTGTAGTCGGTCCAGATATTGTTCGCCAGGTAACTAGGTCGTGCTGCCAAAGTCCCGGCTATTGATCGAGATGTTCAGTTTGTCGTAGAGGAGCTGCACAAAGGGTACACAGTCGAAGAACAGGTTACAGGGCAGGCTAAGATTGGCGGCCTGCAGTTTGATATCTACCCTCGTCGCAAGCCTCCTAGCGGCAAATTTCTTTCAGTGAAAGATCCATATTATGCATCCCATCCAGGCTACCAACCGGACGACTCCAGCATCACCCCATTGAGTATGACTGCAACGCCGGCCGAACTTAATCTTCAAGGTCGCAAGATTGTGTTTGAAAAGTATGCGGTACTGTCCTTTTCCATGATAGCATTGCTGATCATTGCTCATAGGCCGAATACGTCCAATATACTCTATGCTTCCCATTCAGTCCCCTGGACTCTATCCCATTATAGCAGGCGTGTGTCCATTACCCCTCATTTACTCAGACTGCAGTGTGATTGCTATAAAGGCTATCGTGATCGGTATGAAGACTATGTGAGGAGTAAACGCTACTTGAGTGGCATAGGTGCCGGAGGGAAAATGTAAGACCTTCTGGTTGCCTGGGGTTTTTGTGTTTAACTAAGGCATTCTCAACTAGAGGGCAAAAGATCTATCGCGACTTCGATTCCCTTCGAGTCAGTGAAACTGTGATTTCCAATGGTTGTTGAAACCTTGTACTTATGAACTGGCTCTTTTAATAGGTGTATAATGAGGAACTGGGTCGGCGAGTCCATATACATATTGTCCCGTCAGAGGTCTGGGAGGTAGGTTATTCCTCCGATCAACCCGGGACCCATAATTATAACTAAATCTCTCAGGACATGACCGGCGTGGTCCCACCGGTCACTCCAGTGAACCGCAACCTGTATCTCCGTCATGGTATACCATGGTTTAAACTCTTTGATGACTACGTCGAAGGGATCACGGAGACTTCCGAAGCGCTTGCGAATGTCGTGTCTGTGCGTGAGCTCGACAAGTTGGACACCAAATTAGTAGAGCCCGTTTCTGGCGTGGTCCTCGATCCGAATGCGCCACTACCGTGTCTCCATCATCCTCAATCAGCTTCAACATGCGTATTTCGACCGTGCGGCCACACTGTATGCTTCGACTGCACAGGCACCGCACTTCTGAAAGGATCTAGGTGTACATGCGGGTCGGATATATCCAAGTTCATCGACATCAAGCTACCCTTCATTGAGTTAGAGCAGAATAACGGCGGCAATGACAAAAGTTGGACCGACGAGGAGTATTTTGAGCATCTGGCAAGGAATGCAGTCAGATCAGGACATGTCACTATCATCCATCTCGAGGAGGACAGAATAGCCCCTTTGCAGCAGTTGCCGGTCTTCGAAGAAGAGAAGGAGGGCGCAGGGTTGTGCGTAGACTCGGATGAATTCTGAGTATGAAGTGGAATGAGTATCTACTAGACCGGGACTTTGAGATCCCTGATGTATTCCTTCACGCGCATACTCTCTATAAACCTACTTGTATTTCGGAGCAACCTTTACGAAGAAGTTAGGGAGTTATCACGGCGGAGCGAGACAAGGTTTGGGGGTGAGTCGGAAGACGCGACGCGCTGTTGTGACATGTATGTCTTGCCCAATGTATCTCTGTCGATGTTTCATTCATTAGGTAACAGAGTTGGCTCTCCAACTTATTCCTCCCTCGCCCCCTCTTTGCCTCTTCGTCCCTCTAAGCGATCGGTAATACGTTATGTTTAGCACAGCAGCACTGTGAACTCATATCCGGCGCAAAGCGATCCTCTCAAGAAGCCAGAGCCACGGAGCTCCAACACAGTCCTGTGCAAAACTCGAGGGTACCGGAAACTTCCTCAGAGGTTTTTTTGAACGTACGTGCTTCGTGGAGACAGACGCCTTGACCTACTACAGGGTCAAAAGATTGCATTTGACAAGTACGGGAAATTGTTTTTCTATAAATAGTATTGCTGACTGTTATTTGTAGGATGGAGAAGTCCGATTTATTGCATTCTCGGGGCAGCTGCCAGTGGACTCTGTCCAGCTATAGCCCGGGGAGGGGTGTCTGCTACCCCTTGCCTGGTGGCAGGATATTTCCCGCTGCCGCAGACGCCCCAGAGGGGACCACCAATGTCCAAGCCCGACTATGACCATTCCTTACCTCTCACGTATCCACAGATGCAACAGCTTCCTTCCATTGGTATGGGCGCTGTAGGAAAACTTGTCCCTTTTTGCTGTTAAGCTGACCTCAATGCCTTCTTTTACAACTAGAAAACAAAGGGTTTCTTGTGACCTCGACTCTTCTCGAGTAGGCATTTGAAACCGTGGATGCAAGAACGGAATTGATTCTCTGAGTAGGTTTATAATGAAGAAATGGGTCGTCGGTTCCATATACGCATTAACACTGGAAGTCTGTTGGCAGGTCCCTATCTAGTGATGACTAGGAACTTGTTCCTTTTGAGCTCAGACCAAATGTCCCATTCCAATCCTTGGGACTTGACCTGGTGTTGTCCCACCAGTCCGGTGGACTATGAGTTGTATCTCCGTCATGGAATACCATAGCTCAAGCTCTTTGACGACTATATCGAAGGGATTATGGAGACTTCTGCAGCATTTGCGAGTGTCTTGCTCAGTGTGTTTGAGCTCGACGAGGTGAAGGGGCAAAGTAGAACCTGTTTCTGAACCTGGTTTGGACCCGGATATACCACCACCATGTCTCCATGATCCTCAGTCAGCATAAATGTGCGTGTTTTGTCCATGCTGCCATACAGCTTTCTTCGAATGTGTCGGCAGTGCGCTTCGCTAGGGCTCCAAGTGTGCATGCAGTGGGTCAGATATATCCAAGTTGGTCGATATGGAGCTGCCCGTAGTCGAGAAGCCCGGCCAAAACGGAGACCGTGGAGAGCTGAATAGCCAGGATAGAACGTTTGGTCTTGAATGCTGTCGAATTTGGTGTTATACACCTTGAGAAGGACAGGGTTACTCCGTTGCAGCAGTTGCTGGCTCGGAATGAACAGGCGTAAATGTTGATTTCTGAGTAAAATGAGTATTTCCTAAGCCGGGAGTCCCATTATGTACTATCCTAGGTAGTCGATGCATTCCGAACCCACGAATCCACTGACAGCGTTGCCAGTAGCGGAACAGACGCAAGCGCCGGCACATTTTGCCCCGTGACTTCAAGTTAACTGTGAGGTTTGCATTGACAATCTCCAGCGTGACCTTAACTTTCTAGGACATACACAATAGGAATGAGCAGTATTACATTCGGAGTAGAAGTAAAGAGACATATCCCATAGTGCGGTGTTGCACAAATGGCTACTAGGGCTCAAGCGCTCATGTCTACGCGGTGGCTGCTGTTGTAAGATGTTTGGTTCGGCTTCTTATGTAAACAGTTTGTCGTTGGAGCGAAGGGGACGAACTGGCAACGAACTCGCGTCCTGGCTTATACTTGTATCGTCCTATAGTACTACAAACTAATATCGATATGAAATGCAAGTTCTCATCTTATTTCTGGAAAGTTACGTAGCTAATCGCCTTGGACAGCTCTTCTAAATTTCTGCAACTCCCATCTTCAAAACGTTGGACACTGAGTGCCTTGAGATTTGAGAAAGATTGATGAGCACTTGGTGTCCCTCTGGAAGGGGTAACTTAAGTGATCCTCTGTCCATCAAGGCGGAAGATTCTCAGAGTTCAACAGAGTTCTGATGCGAACTACTGACAACCATCTTTAACTCGGAGCATTCATCTCAGGGTGATGTCTTTTGTATCGTCTTGGAGATTCGTGGCTTCTATAGGCGCTCGTAACGGGGATCGCGTGAGAGAATTGCTGCCATGTCGCACCACTACTCATTTATACAGCAATAGGTACTTCAACCGACTATACATAGTGTCACTTCCTGCCACCAACTCCAATGAGTGCCAGCGATGCTCTTGCCGCAATTCAAACAATCCATTCAGTTGTCTCCAAGGTGTGTAGTATCTCTGTCTTTCTCCATTCTATCTGGCCGAATGACCCCATGAACTTGTGCTGTGATCTCTCTAGGTTAAGGACAATCAAGATGAACTCCGAAGTCTCTCAAATCGCCTTCAATTTGTAGTTGAATCCGTAGAAGAAAGCAGAAGGAGGGACGTCATTCGTGATACCGAGTACAATGACTCGTTGACTACGGTCTCGGAGTGAGGTTATGTGCAATTCTTGTTTTACCCCCGCTGATATCCTGTTTTTGGAGAAAGGCTGGTTGCTCGCACGCAGCGCCTCGCACGAAGGATGCTCAAGCGTTCGTTGGGCGATAGGACCTGGAATGCGGGTGAAATTGCCAGCGAGCTTCGAAGGTTGAATGAGGATGTTCAAACGTTTATAACTGTCCATACTGTGAGTGTGATTGCATGCTGGCTTATCATGAAATACTGAACCTGAGTCCAGATTAAAACCCTAGACCTTGTACAAACGTAAGTTGTATGATAATTCTCCTTTAGTGTAGCTGTGTAATAACTGGACCTCTAACATAGTGCGCAGTCGCAACAACAACAGTACTTGATCACTACCATTGAAGAAATAATTGCAAAGGCGAGTCTTCCCAGCTGCATCTATGTCTGCAATGAACATACTGGCTGATTAGATAACCGAATTGGATCTCAAGCTAATTCCTCTCCCATCCCCCAATCGTGTTACTAGGCGAGCGGTACGTTCCACTCGGGGAGCCAGATCCACGGAGCTCCAACGAAGTTCTGCGCCACACTCGCGGACAGCAGCAACTCCCCAGGTGCTTACGAACGTACGTTCGTCGTCAAAGCAAACCCTGTTGTGGCATGAGTACTCAATGAGGGGACAGACTTTAGGAGAAATTCCCATTGCGAGAGATGATGATCAAGGAATTGTACTCGACAGATTGACGAATCCGCACAGTCTCCAAGTCACTATCTCCGGCCTGCTTAAAACTTCCGGGAATGGCGATTTACATAACCCTATACCTCCAACACAGTTCGCTTTTGGAGAGAATGCAAACGCAGACCAGATGATGCAGGCGATTGAAGCAGCGGGTGCGTATCAATGCTTGACCAGGCATCCTCGAAGTCGTCTAAACTGGTGGCTAGGATATATGCGTCCAAATGCTTTGTTTGAAGATAAGCATCTCATCATCCAGGTTACTGAAGATGAGTCCGTGTATGATGCAAGAGTGCCAGGCGGACTTCAAATCAATGTTCATGAGCCGTTGTTGTGGTGGAAGGATAAGTATGACGAATATCATGGCCTGTCTACCCCCACGATCCCTATGAAAACGGATGTCTTCTGGACGAAGGACTCTCTTCGGGTGGACGAACTTGTGGTACAATGTCATCGTACCCTCCGAGTCCCTGACCAAGGGATAATGACGGCGCAGCCTCCTGTGAGTACTTGATTTTGCTAGTCACTTTCTCCCTGTCATGCATTCCCTGATGTTTGCAAAAGAGTCTTGGTACATTCCCGATATTCCATATTTCCCACTTCGGACAAAGAGTGCCAGAAGATATGAAGTGTCGAGGGGGTTTTGTTATCGTGAGTGACTGAAACCTTGACGAGAAATGGAATTGATGATATCCGTCGACTGGCAGCCCATGTTTCGTCGGGAAGCACTTATGATAAGGTTTTTGTCATCCCTTCACCGCCCTGCTGTTAAAGTATCCGTTGGTGGTGAGTTATCCGACACATCCCGCTAAAGGCAGGTTCATATCCAGGTTGGTTCTTTAAGGCATCAATGCTATCTCTGGAGCTCCTACGCATTATCCATCTCCCCTTAGGTCGACAGTACAGCAAGCCTATATTGTCGCGGGTAAACAACGTTGGCTAGACGGGATTGTCGTTGGTACAGATACTGTTCGCCAGGTAACTAGATTGTTCTGTGGGTGTCCTCTCCATTGACTGATAATTGCTATGTTCAGTTTGTTGTAGAGGAGCTGCACAAAGGGTACACAGTCGAAGAACAGGTCACAGGGCAGGCTAAAATTGGTGGCCTACAGTTTGATATCTACCCTCGTCGCCAGAATCCTGGCGGCAGCTTTTTTGCAGTGGAAGATTATATGCGGTATGAGCCAGGCTGGAAAACGGTCACCTCCAAGAGCGCACCGTTGAGTATGACTGCAACGCCGGCTGAACTTAATCTTCAAGGTCGAAAGATTGTGTTTGCTCCAATGTACGTGTGACTCTTATCTTTCCGTGAATAGTTATTGACCATAATAATTGGTATAGGGCGGCCCCATCTCAAACAAAATTTCCCTCTTCAGCCCCATGGACGCTGTCTGGTTACAGCCGGCGGGTCTCTATTGCCCCTAACCTTTTGGCTAAGTATATGGGCTTAGCGACTCGCCCTTTCGATGGTACAATGGACGACGAATCATACACGCGGAGACATATCGCTGCTGGAGGGAAAATGTGAGACATTCCAGTCATCTTGGATGTTTATATGTTTAACTGAAGGCGTTCTCAACTAGAGAGCAAAGGATCTATCGCGACCCCGATTCTATTCGAGTGAGTAAAACAATAGTTACCGGAGACTTGTAAGAATCTCGTAAGGTAACTAACTTTCTTTATAGGTCTATAATGAAGATCTGGGTCGACGAGTCCATATACATATTGTTACGCCAGAGGTCTGGGAGGTACGATGTTGTTTGTTCCGCCTAGGTGGATTACGGCTCTGACCAAATGATTTGGTGCTCAGGACTTGACCAATGTGGTCCCACCAGTTACTCCAGTGGACCGTGGCCTGTACCTCCGGCAAGGAATACCATGGTTTAAACTTTACGACGATTATACTGAGGGGATCGCGGAGACCTCTGAAGCGCTTGCTAATGTCGTGTCTATACGTGAGCTTGACAGGTTGAACACCAAAGTAGAACCCATTCATGATGCCGTCCTGGATCCATCTGCACCACCTCCTTGTCTCCATCATCATCAATCCACTTCAACGTGCGTATTTCGTCCATGCGGCCACGCGGTGTGCTTCGACTGCGTAGGCAGTGCGCTTCTGAAAGGGTCCAGGTGTACATGCGGTTCGGACATATCCAAATTCATCGACATAAAATTACCCTTCAGCGAATTAGAGCAAAGTCACGGCAGTGACGGCGTTGACGATAAATGGAACGATTGGATCGACGATGACGACGACGGCGAAGATGAGATCGAAAATGTGGCAAGGGATGCTGTCAGATTAGGTCAGGTCACTATCATCCACCTCAAAGAGGACAATGTTGCCCCTTTGCACCAGCTGCGAATAGGAGACACTACTCAAGCTCGGAATGAGCGGGCCTGGAATTCCTCCTAAATATTAATCTCCGAATGGCATTAGCATATTGTGCCTTCACTGTTCAACTCGTGGCATGTGCTTTGTGAATGGGCAAAATTAATTCAATTCCCTCGTTGAAAGATTGTTTTGAATTTATGTCGGTCAACTTCAACGTCGCATCATGCTACCTACCACCTGCGAAGATATGCTATTTATAGACCCCTTCAATTGTAAGTCCGAATTCCGAACATGATTCGCAATAGCCTTAAGTGCATTATAGTTTATGTAACTGGCAACAAGGCTACGGCAAAACCACCAAGATCATCAAGCCCTTCAACCTGACTCTTGCCCACCGTCACGTCCTTTCTATTGTTCTCTGAAGAATACGTATTCTGCCTTGTATTCATTCCGGCGATTCATGTCATCATGTCCAGACTGGCTGTAGAGTGAGGGGACCCACTGCGCTCAGAAAACCGCTCGCAGACCGACCGACCGGCGGTCTGGCTTTTATTTCGCATCTGGGTGGTATGCGGTCGGGTTTCTTTAGCTGGTTAGGTCACTTACGCCCTGCCAAATAAGTGACCTGAGAGCCTCTATCGGGTCCGAAAGCGCGATGCCTGAGCTGGTGTCCACTGTTCAAACGTTCAACTCGTGACACGCGCTTTGTGAATGGGCAAAGTCGATTCACTCGATTTCCCTTTCAAAGACTGTTTCGAATTTTATGTTGGTCAACTTCAGCGGCGGCATCATGCTACTTGCCACCTGCGAAGATGTGCTATTCATAGACCACTCCAATTGTAAGTCCGGATTCCGAACATCATTCACAATGGCCTTGTGTTATAGTTTAAATGGCAGCAAGGGCACTGCAAAACTGCCAAAATTGTCAAGGCCTTGCTGACGCCTGCCCACGTCCTTTCTACTATTGTTCTCTGAAGAGTACGTGTTCTGCCTTGTATTCACCATCATCTCCGATCGGCGATCCATGGCATCAAGCCTGGGCTAGCTGTAGGGTGAGGTATCGAAACGTCATCTGGATAGACTGTAACGGCAACGAAGTACACAGCAAGCCACATGACTACAGCATACTTAACAGCCAAGTTCCCAAATCCGATGTTCATTCTGTTCTCTTCTTTCAACGTCCACACCCATAAACACTAACAAAGGCTATATAAAATAGAAAGGTGTGCAGTCCGTCCCCTCTTGCTTTCTTTCCTTGGCTCAGATGCCTATGGCACGGCGTTTCGTTAGTACTGGACCTCCCCCACCTCCGCCCTCTAACCACTCTGAAATGTCCTCTGAGGAGGGAAACCAGCCTAACGATGAGTCTGAGCTTTTAGGCTCAGACTATTCCCGACATTCCCATCTTCTGATTAAACTAGCCAATGATTTGAACGCTCTCGGGTGTGTCGCGGCTTAGACTGGCTCCTGGTCTGCCTTAATACTGAGCTTTGACTCATTTAGCGCAAACCATCTATTCGACTTGCCTCGCATTGTCTTTATAGGCAATCAATCTGGTGAAATATATCTATCTGTCCTCCTAATTGACCATTAATCATGGGATTGTTGAAAAGCTGGCAAGAGTTCGGTTGTAGAAGGTGTAACCGGGGTATGCTACTGCACCCGTGATCTGAACACAAGCGCTAATGGTTGTTGTAGACCAAAGTTCCTCGCGATAGTGGGACGTGTACAAGGCAGGCCCAACTCTCTTTTCGATTATTTAAAACTAATGATGCACCTGGTAGATGTCCTATGGAATGCACTATGACGAAGGACTCCGGCCCCTGGCAATGCTCGATCAAGCTTCGCATTGAGTATGAGAATGATGGCAAGGAGAGGTTGAACACGAATACTATCGATTTTGTTGACTTGAATGATCCTGGCCAAGTTGAGTTGTGGCTCAAACGTGCACAGGCGGCGGTTTTGCATCCAGGACAGTTGGAAGACCACATAGTCCAGCAATTCCGCTCCAAGACTGCCGATCAAATTAGGGAGATGCAGAGTACGGACGGGTCGTTGATGTCTTTTTCTTTCAATACTGTTGTGTTCCATGTTCGTGATCCTAATGGAGTGGATCTGGCATTTGTTGATCTCCCTGGTAAGGAGCTATCGTTCCGTATTTGTGGGGTAGGGTGTGTACTAATGTAATCATTGTGATGTGGCAGGTATCATCCAACATCATAGCACGGATCGTAGCATGATCAGACTCGTCAAGCAGCTTGTAAAGCGCTCGATCCGTGGTGCTAACACTATGATCGTTCTTACTATTCCAATGACAGGTGGGATCCAAATATTAGTACTTCACTGCCGCCTCTTACGTTCCACCTAGACGATATTGAGAACCAGGAGGCCTTCAACCTTGCCCAAGAGGCAGATCCTCAAGGCTTGAGGACCATAGGCATGAATACCTC
>FTPT01000103.1:24734-113155 GCA_900156845.1 Coprinopsis strossmayeri | reverse complement strand
TGCTTTATTATGATGTTCACTCATGACCATTGCATCATAGTCTCCCGGCTTTGAAGGAACAGGTGGACGAGCTTTTGGCGAAGGATATGGAAGAATACGACAAGCTCCCTGCTTTGGTCAACAGTGACCAACCTTTACATATTGTCTTATCACGCATTACCAGTCTTTGCAGGGCGCTTGACAAGACGGTGCATGGAGATATCAATAAAGACTTCACGCATAGCAACAAAGCGCTTTATGCGAAGTTCAAGTACGACATCGAGCACACTGCTCCAAATTTCCGTACACCTGAGCATCCGGGGCCGGTGCTCCTCTCTTCAGCTGAATTTCGGCCCACCAAGGTTGTTGAACGGGTTCCTATCGTCACGAACGATGTTCGCAAGGCAATTGATAAGTGCGCTTTCATTATCTCCTAATCATTGTCCCGATCTCGCTAAGGTTCTGTTATTAGTAACCTGACTTGGGAATTGCCGCACTACATCCCTTTCGAAGTGACCAAGTATTATATACTTCTACATGTCTCCGAGTGGAAGGATCCGACAACTTCCTGCTTTAACGGCGTCGCTCGCAATTTAACCAAGCTCCTCGATAAGTTGTTGGAGGAACCGGACCATTTTGGGCGCTTTGCGGAAATGAGGGTGCTGTTAAGGTGAGATAGACGGATGAATTTGGTCTCTATTTGTGATATTGACTTGCTTCTTGCATATTCAGGGATGTGATTACTAAGGAGGAAAGGGCGTGTTGTGAAGATACTTCTACTATTCTCAATAAGCTCTTCAACCTCGAGAATAGTGCTCCTCTCTATACGCAGAACATGGTTGCGTTCCAGTCAGAGAGGCAAGACTGGTATTCCAAGCGAGGGCTCTCCATTAAAGACAGGGACTATGACCGGGATGAGTATAAGGTAATGGCCGATGTGCATGCCTATTTCCAGGTTGCATCCAAGGTGAAGTTCAAGCTTGCTCATATCTGTATCAATGGACTCACCGTGTCACTCATTCCCATAGAGGTTCATTGATCAGATTCCTCTGAGCATTGAAGGAGAATTTCACCAAGCCCTGGCATCCCGCCTTGAACAGAAGCTGTTCCAGGTTGTCGTTGACATGGATAGTGCCAATTTGACGTCGATGCTTAAAGAGGACCCGGAGATTAGTGCCAAACGAGAATACCTGTCTGGACGCATTACTCTGCTCAATGAAATCAAGAAAAGGATCCTGGATTACGAACGAAGCGTGTTGATCCCGCATCTCGAGCCGGAAGCCTTGTCTTGAGCAGGCCTCGTTGTTGTTTATTGATCGTCCTCGTATACCACTGTTTTGCTGAGTGTCTAACCCATCTTGGTTCTGACGCATGGACTATATTTCCTGATTCCAACTTTACGAATCGTCGAATGTGATATGAAAGTAATTGGAGATGTATTAGGACATTTGCATATATTAGTACGAATGTGATGTAGTATCATTGCTCTGACTCTATCAACAGCTTTGCTTCACCCCAGTCCATACGCTCTCGGTCTTTCCCAAGCACCTGTTCTCTGCGAATTTCCTCTTCGTCAATCCTCTTCCAATCAGGATATTGAACTACATTCTTGGTTTCGATACCATTTTGCACTTTGTGAGAGATACTTTCCAATTCAGGCTCCGAGTTAAGAACATCTTGGTATGCGAATTCGGATGGAGGCGAGGTAGGGGCATCGATCTCGTTGAGGTGATCACAGGGTCTGTCGTCAATTGAGGAGATTCTGGCACTAGGACTAGACAGAAGAGCCCTCAGACAGTCCCCATCCCTCAGAAACCATCTGGACTCGTCGTTGAAGACCCTCCGAACAGGGAGTTGACCGGAAGATGTTGCGGTTCACAGTCTCCCCACCCTCCTGACACATTGGGCAGACACGCGAGGCAGACTTCCTAAGAATCTAGTACAGATACGCCTACAAAGGGATGTATCCCGCCTTCAACTGGACCAGGAGACTGACATGTTTGCGAGGCAGACCATCCGGGCCTGGCTCGATCGCGCGACGCGACGCACTGTTGTGAGATATTTGGTTTCAGGGGCATCGTCTTCAGCGCCTTCTCAGATTCCGGATACCCGCTGAACCACATACATGACCAAACACCTAGTCCTCAGATTTGGCAGGGACTTTGTGCGGATTTCTCTCTTGCGAAGGGGCTCATCAGAGGGCTTAACCGCTGCCCTAATCCATCCCATGAGGACAATTCGCACTACCTAACTTTGGGAGTATGATCACATCTTGTGACTGCCGATCACGCTTTGTAATCGCCCGCAGCGCGCCGGGACCCCGTACTGGTAGGTATCATAACGCCTAGTGGGTGGGCCGCCTCCGCTTACCACTCCAATACAAGGACCTCCTTCTGATGAGGTAATGGCCGACGCTTTTACCTAATCTTGTAAGACTAGGATTTTTCGTGCCTTTGTCTGTGCGTAAGTTCAAACCCGAGGCACCCGGGACAGTCGGCCGTCTCCGATTAAAGTGCATAGTCTCAGGCTCGAACCTGAGATTCTTCTATTTCTTGCTTTCGTCCATGGCACAAAAAGTTTATTTCCCTTCTCTGACTCTCCCTTTCGTGTTTTTCTGCCTTTCTCACCCAATAAGCAGAGAAGGGGTAGTCGGCTGACGAATCTGCATGCTAGCTTGTTCTTGTATCGTCATGGTCTACGGAGACTGATATCAAAGGCAAGTTTTCTGTTGGTTTCTTGGAAAGATGTGTGACAATATGCTAGTCACCTCGGACAGATTTTAAAATACTGCTACTCCTATCTTCAAAACATTGGACAAGTGCCTTGATCATGAGATTCGAGAACGATTGATGAGCACTTGGTGTCCCTCTGGAGTGGGTAGCTTGAGTGATCCTCTGTCCATCAAGGCGGAAGATTCTTAGAATTTAACAGAGTTCTGATACGAACTACTGACAATCATCTTTAACTCGGAGCATTCATCTCAGGGTGATGTCTTTTGTATTGCCTTGGAGATTCATGGCTTCTATAGACGCTCGTAACAGGGATCGCTATTTAACCCCTGATCGCGTGAGAGAATCGCTGCCATGTTGCGCCACCACTCATTTATACAGCAATATTATACAGCAATAGGTACTTCAACCGACTATACGTAGTTCCTGCCACCAACTCCAATGAGTGCTAGCGATGCTCTTGTCGCAATTCAAATAATCCATTCAGTCGTCTCTAAGGTGTGTAGTGTATCCTTGTCTTTTGAACATTCTCCTGGCCGAACCACCTCGTAACTTGTGCTGTGTACTTAGGTTAAAGACAATCAAGATGAACTCCAAAGCCTCTCCAATCGACTTCAATTTGTGGTGGAGTCTGTAGAAGAAAGCAGAAAGAGGAACGTCATTCGTGATACCGAGTACAATGACTCGTTGACTATGGTCTCGGAGTGAGGTTATGTGCAATTCTTGTTTTACCCCTGCTGATATCCTGTTCTTGGAGAAAGGCTGGTTGCCCGCACGCAGCGCCTCGCACGAAGGATGCTCAAGCGTTCGTTGGGCGATAGGACCTGGAATGCGGGTGAAATTGCCAGCGAGTTTCGACGACTGAACGAGGATGTGCAGAATTTTCTAAGCGTTCACACCGTGAGTGCGGCTTGTTGCTGGTATCGAATGAACATTGAGCTCTGTTTCAGATTAAGACCCTAGACCTTGTCCAAACGTAAGTAATCGGGTCATACTCTTGCCATTTGAGGTATTAACAATAATCGTTGAGTTCAAGTGCGCAATCACAGCACCAGCACTACTTGACCAGTACCGTCGAAGAAGAGAAATGCAATTAATGATATGCATCAATTGGCAGCCCATGTTCCGTCGGGAAGCGCTTATGATAGAGTTTTTGTCATCCTTTCATCACCCTGCCGTTAAAGTCTCTGTTGGTGGTGAGCTCTTTCATGCACTACACATTATCCAACCCCCCTAAGGTCGACAGTACGGCAAGACTATATCACCGGGGGCAGGCAACGCTGGATTGACGGGATTGTAGTCGGTTCGGATACCGTTCGCCAGGTAACGAGGTTGTCATCTCGAAGTCCTCTCTATTGACATTTGATCGACATGTTCGGTTCGTTGTGGAGGACATGCACAAAGGGTACACGGTCGAAGAACAGGTTACAGGGCAGGCTAAGACCGGCGGCCTGCAGTTTGATATCTACCCTCGTCGCAAGCCTCTTAACGGCAATTTCTTTGCATCGGACGATTTACACTATACATATGAGTCAGGCTACAAACTGGAGATTGGCACCTCTACGAGCGCACCATTGAGCATAACGGCAACGCCGGCCGAACTTAATCTACAAGGTAGAGAGATTGCGTTCAAAAGGTACGAGCAATTGTAGAATTGCTGATTATCACTCGTAGGAGCGAGGAGTCCGATGTAATGCATTCTCGGGACCCCTGGACTCTGTCCAGCTATAGCCGGCGGGTGTCTAGTATCCCTTGCCTGGTGGCAGGATATATCCCATCGCCGCAGATGTCATACCACTATTCTACTTCTTCCCTCAGGCTTAGTATGAGCGTTGGAGGGAAAATGTAAGCCTTTCTTGTCCCTTTTTGTTGTTGACCTCAAAGTTTTCTTTCATGGCTAGAAAACAGAGCGTTTATCGTGACCTTGACCATCCTCGAGTAGGCGTTCGGAATTGTGGACGCTAGAACGGAATTGATTCTCTCAGTAGGTTTATAATGAAGAGCTGGGGCGTCGGTGCCATATACACATCGTGAAACCGGAAGTCTGGGAGGTAGGTTGCTATCTGCACGATTAGGCACTTCCGAGCTCAGGTCAAATGTCCCAATCCTTAGGACTTGACTGGTTTGGTTCCACCAGTCACTCCAGTGAACCGCGAGTTGTATCTCTGTCATGGAATACCATGGTTCAAACTCTTTGACGAGTACATCGAAGGGATCATGGAGACTTCTGCAGCACTTGCAAGTGTCGCATCTGTGTTTGAGCTGGACGAAATGCAGGGCAAAGTGGAATCTGTTTCTGATCCTGTTGTGGATCCAGATGCACCTCCGCCATGTCTCCACCATCCTCGATCCCATTCAACGTGCGTGTTCCGACCGTGCGGTCACACCGTGTGCTTCGACTGCGTAGGCAACGCGCTTCTCAAAGGATCTATGTGCGCATGCGGCTCGAACATATCCAGGTTCATCGACATGAAGTTACCCTTGATCGAGTTGGAGCAAAAGACGAACGACGATGTCGATAACTGGAACATTTGGGAGATCGAGAATCTGGCGACGGATGCGGTTAGATCAGGTAGTGTAACTATCATACATCTCGAAGAGGACAACGTCGCCCATTTGCAATAGTCGCGAGCACAGGGAAGAACCACTGAAGTTCGGAACGAGGGGGCCCGGAATCATACCTGAATTATTCGAACAGCATTAGCACAATGCGTCCCGACCGTTCAACTCGTGGCATGTACTTTGTGAATGGATAAAGTTGAATCGTTCGATTTCCTCGTTGAAATCGGTCAACTTCATCGTCGGCATCTTATTACCATCTACGACGATTTTCTATTCATAGACCCCTTGATTGTAAGTCCGAATTCCGAAGATGATTCGCAATATGCCTTTCGCTATAGTTTAACTGGCAGGAAGGCCGCTGAAAAACCGCCACCAGTATCAAGCCCTTTGTTCACTGCTGGCCACATCCTTTTTATCGTTCTCTGAAGGATCCGTGGTCTGCCTTGTATTCACCACCAACTCAGCGATGCATGGCACTATGATCGGATTGGCTGTAGAGTGAGGTATGCGAATCTGCCTATTTCGGGACGGGCGCCTCTTCGAAATGTCATTTGTACCGACAACGAGGTACGCAGCAAGCCACATGATGATTTGGTTCCTTATCTGCTGGCTACAGCATACTTAACACCTTTCCCGGATACGACCTTTACTCGCTTCTCTTCGTTCCCGTGAGGCGAGAACGCCCACGCTCATAAACATTAAAAAAAGGGTATCTAGTAGAAAGGTGTGCAGTCCGCCCCCTCTTGCTTTCTTCCCTTGGCTCAGATGCCTATGGCACGGCGTTTCTTTCCGAGGACTTCATCATCTAGAACTGGACCTCCCCCGCCTCCGCCTCCTCCCCACAGTGACACTGACATGCCCCCCGATACGGGAAATCAGCATATCGATGAGTCTGAGCTTTCAGGCTCGGACTATGTCCAACGTTCCCGCCGTCTCATCGAACTAACCAATGATTTGAAAGCTCTCGGGTGTGTCGCGGCTTGGACTGGCTCCTGGCCTGCCTTAATATACTGAACTTTGACTCACTTAGGGCAAACCATCTTTTCGACTTGCCTCGAATCGTTTTTATCGGCAATCAATCTGGTGAGATATATTCACCCCCTCTGTCCTCTTTACATAATTAACCATGCGATTGTTGAAAAGCCGGTAAGAGTTCGGTTGTAGAAGGTGTAACAGGGGTATGATAATGGACCTGTGACCCGAACATGAGCACTAATGGCTGTTATAGACCAAAGTTCCTCGCGATAGTGGAACGTGTACAAGGTAGTCCCCCTTTCTTCAATCGTTTATAATTACCGCTGACGCACCTGATAGATGTCCTATGGAATGTACTATGGAGTCGAACGACTCCGGCCCCTGGCAATGCTCGATCAAGCTTCGCCTCGAGTACGAGAATGATGGCAAGGATAGGATAAACACGAAGACTATCGATTTTGTTGACTTGAGTGATCCTGGCGAAGTCGAGTTGTGGCTTAAACGTGCACAGGCGGCCATTTTGTGTCCCGAACAGTTGGAAGACCACATAGTCCAGCAATTCCGCTCCAAGACTGCCGATCAAATTAAGGAGATGCAGAATACGGAGGGATCGTTAAGGCCTTTTTCATTTAATACTGTTGAGTTCCATGTTCGCGATCCTAATGGAGTGGATCTGGCGTTTGTTGATCTTCCTGGTAAGGAGCTCTCATTCATATTCGTGGGGTAGGGTGTGTACTAATGTGATGTGCAGGTATTATCCAACATCATAGCACAAATCGTAGCATGATCAAGCTCGTCAAGCAGCTTGTGAAGCGCTCGATCGGTGGTGCCAATACTATGATTGTTCTTACTATTCCAATGACAGGTGGGATCCAAATGCTGGTGCCTCATTGCAGCATGACTCTTACGTTCTGGTAGACGATATTGAGAATCAGGAGGCTTTTAAGCTTGCACAAGAGGCGGATCCTCAAGGCTTGAGGACCATAGGTATAGATGCCTCCTTTCACTTATCTCGGAGTTCCTCTAACCTATTCTGTAACTAGGCGTCGGTACCAAGCCCGATATGCTTCAATCCGGCAACACAGGGCTTATCTCGAATTGGCGAGACATCTTTCAGGGCAAGATCCACAAGCTCCAGCACGGTTACTTCTGCGTGAAACTTCCTGACGACGCTACCAGAGCACAAGGACACACCCATGCCGAGCTTCAGCGTCAAGAAACTGAATTCTTCAACTCGACCGATCCTTGGAAAACGTTTTCCGATCGTAGTAGGTTTGGTATTCGAAATTTTGTGAAGACTACCTCTAGGCTCTTGATCAATTTGATTGAGAAGAAGTATGTATTCGCTTGGTTTATTATGACATTGTTCATGACCTTTGTATCATAGTGTACCAGCTTTGAAGGAAGAGGTTAACAACCTCTTGGCGGAGGCTATGGAGGAGTACGAAACGCTCCCCGTCTTGGTCAACAGCGACCAACCTTTGCATGTTGTTTTGTCGCGGATTACCAGTCTTTGCAGAGCGCTTGAGAAGACGGTGCATGGAGATCTCAATAAACATTTCACGCATCGAAACAAAACGCTTTACGCAAACTTCAAGGCAAAAATCGAAGGGACTGCTCCACATTTCGTCCTATATAACAGAGAATATGTGGGCGATGTCATCACCAGAGACGAAGTTCGTGAAGTAATCAGCGAGTGCGTTTTTACCGTTATAATTGGGACCATTTCGCCCGTGCTGAGTTTTACCTTCTCTTAGTAACCTAACATGGGAATTACCAGGCTACATTCCCTTTGAAGCGACCAAGCACTTCATACTTCGACATGTCTCTGAATGGAAGGATCCAGCCATTTCCTGCTTCGGTGGCGTCGCCGCCAATTTAACCCAGCTCCTCGACCGGTTGTTGGATGATCCCGACCATTTTGGGCGCTTTGTAGAAATGAGAGCCCTGCTACGGTGAGATAAACGAATCATATGGTGTCTACTGCGATATTGATCCGGTTCTTGTATATTTAGTAATGTGATTGCTGAGGAGGAGAAAGCGTGTTCTGAAGAGGCTTGTACCATCATCAACAAGCTCTTCAACTTTGAGAATAGTGTTCCTCTCTATACACAGAACATGACTGCATATCAGTCCGAGAGACAGGTTTGGTATTCCACTCATAACATATCCACTAGCCACAGCAACTATGATCGGGAGGAGTATAAGGTGATGGCCGACGTGTACGCCTATTTCCAAGTTGCCTCTAAGGTGAAACTCAAGCTTGCTCATATCTGCATTCATAGACTAACCATGTTATTCATTCCCGTAGAGGTTCATCGATCAGGTCCCTCTGAGCATAGAAGGACAACTGCAACAAGCCCTGGCATCCCGCCTTGAACAGAAGCTGTTCCAGCTCGTTGTTGACATGGATAGTGCCAATTTGACGGCGATGCTGAGAGAGGACCCGGCGATTGCCGCCAGTAGAGAATACCTGTCCGGACGCATTGCTAGGCTCAATGCTATCAAGGCAAGGATTCTGGAGTACGAACGAAGCTCGTTGAAGCCCCATGCCGAGTCGGAAATTTTGTCTTGAGCAGGCCTCGTTGTCGTCCATTGATCGTTTTCGCATACCACTATTTTGCTGAGTGTCTAACCGATTTTGTTTCTGATCTATGGACTATGTAATTTCAACTTTACGAAACGATGAATGATCTATGTAAGTCAATGGTGATTGATTAGTATTTTTTGTGTATAAATTAGTACGGATGTGTGTATGTACTATCATTGTTCTGATATCAACAGCTTTGCTTCATTCCAGTTCATACGCTCTCGCTCCTTCCCAAGCACCTGTCCTCTGCGAATTTCCTCTTCATCAATCCTCTTCCAATCAGGATATTGAACTACATTCTTGGTTTCGATACCAATTTGCACTTCGTGAGGTATACTCTCCAAGTCAGGTTCCGAGTTAAGAACATCTTGGTATGCGAATTCGGATGAAGGCGAGGTTGGGGTATCGGTCTCGTTGAGATGATCCTCGGCGATGACCTGGGCGACGTTGAACGCGTTTTGCATTGTGGTCCCGACGACACCTTTGGCACCGATTGAAGCCCACCCACTCGCGTAGACGTTTCGGAGGGTTTGGCCAGTTGTGTTGATTATTCGGTCGGCTACGGTGCGCAGGTGTCCAAGGCTAGGGTCATAGAAGGAGGCAGTAGGTTCGCCATGGAAGCCGAGGGAGGTAACGACAAGGTCTGTCGTCAATTGAGAAGAGTCGCCTGTAGGAATAGCTCGCTGAGTAGCCGGATCTACTTGGGTGTGAGCAAGGGAAAGAGTGGCTCGCGGTCGCGTCTCTGAATGTGGCACAGAGTGTATCTCAAGGCCGGTTGGAGACCGGAAGAAATCCAATGACCATGTTTTCTGGGTGCTCCCAAACGGTTTGGCGGGCCCCTTTTCAATCATTTGGAAGATACGCTTTTGTTGCCGTGTCAGAGGGACTCCCTCGAGGGGTTGCATGATCTGAGAGTCAAGTGGAACCAAAGAGGCTTGAGGAAGCGTTAAAAGCTCTCGGAGCTCCTTTGGCGTGAACGCAGCCTCTAGAATACCGCGTCTGCCAATGATGGAGACGTGTTCGACGCGTGATTCGGCTAGGACATCGAGGACTGGTTGGGGCACGTCGTATTTACTCAGAACATCGACCCCAGTTAAGAGCATCCGTGCGATGTCGAGAGAGACGTTCCCATTGCCTATGAGAGAGATGTGGGTCGTTTTGTCGAGTGGGGGAGGTGTTGCGGGTGCGTTTGGGTGCTGGGTGTACCAGTGCACCATGGATAAGGCTGGTATTGAATGGCTCGAAGGTGGGAGTGCCGAGTGCAACTTTGGGAGGGTACTGCCCGTAGCAAAGACGACGTGCGAGTATTGCTTGAATAAAGAAGCCAGAGGCACGTTTAGAGAGGCTGGGATTGGACTTAAGCTCTCCCCGACATTTACATTTCCGAAGAAACGGAATCTGGGGTCTGCGGCCGCCTCATCAAATTTGTGGGTGACGTTCTGGGATTCCTTTAGTAAATATCGTTATAAAATAGTTGAAAAAGAACGTACCTTGACCTCTGGATGATCTGGTGCTACACCGTAGCGTATCAATCCATGGGGTGACCAAAGACGGTCGAACATATGGACACGGACCGAGGACGATGTGAGGAGCTTCAGCAGCCTCCCAGCGACGAAGAAACCAGCTGGCCCACCGCCGACAACGGCCAGTTTCAGAGGCCTCATAGCGGCCTTTTAACCTATAGCGCTACGGGCGCTTCCAGGGATCCTGTTCGGTTGGGACTATGTGGTAGAGTCATTTCCATTGGACAAGGCTGACAAACCGGAGTTCAGCCATTGCATAAGCTCCCGGCACCGGCATCGGAACCGGTTCATAATCAGGCTCACCAACGTTCTCGATATATTCTGAAAGGCTATGAATCTTTTTCTTCCCCGTACGCTTTGCAGGCCTAGCTTTGTGGCTAGAAAGCTAAATGTTACTAGAGCCAGGCCATTTTCAACCACACCGATAGCCAGGGAAGTTCGATATATTCGCTTTCAGAGTCCAACGCCGGGAGGAGGCCCCGGGAAGGGGCCACAACGAAGAGAGGTCGCAGTAGAGGTTGCCCCGATTGTCAAGCTCGCTGCTCTTGTGGGGGGTGGAGGAGCTATCTACTATGTCTCACAGTATGTTGTTCATTGGGTTTTGTTGAAACGGGTGGCATATTGAACTCTATAGTCTTGAAAAGGTTCCCGACACCGGTCGATGGAGGTTCATGAACACCAGTCCGGGGACTGAAGCGCAGATGGGCCAGATCGTCAGCTTCGATATCCATGCCTCTGCAGGGAACCTTATCCTTCCTCCTACACATCCCGTAACGCGGCATGTGCGACGCGTGGTGTCCCGTATCCTCACTGCTTCAAACTTGGGTGTAATCCAAGGTGAACGACAGCCAGAGCGCTCGCTTTTAGGCCTGGGGAATGTCTTCGGGGGCTTTGGCGGGTTCTCGTCGCCAGATTCAGACTTTGGTGCTGCGACACAACCGAATGAATCTTATGGACCGGAGAAGGAGTGGGAAGTTATCGTGGTAAACGATAGGAAGATTGTCAATGCCATGGCTGCTCCCGGAGTGGTGGTAGTTTACACGGGTATTCTACCCGTTTGTAGAGATGAAGAAGGCTTAGCTGCCGTTCTTGCTCATGGTATGTTGACATATTCCATTTTCATTACCTTTCTTCTGACCTTTCCATGTTAGAAATTGGTCACATCGGTACGCTTACCTCGAGCTTGGTGTTGACTGCGTGTTGACTATTGAGTCTAGTCGCACGACATACTGCTGAGCGACTGTCGTCTCAGAGTGTCTTGATGGGCGTGGTCTTCCTTCTACGAATATTGGGCGTCGACTACTTCCTCTCTCGTGGTCTGTCAACATACCTCCTCGAGCTTCCCAACTCTCGTACCCAAGAACGAGAAGGTACGTGCCACCGAATCTCTAAAAATTTCTCAACTTAATTTGTATGCCATATCTGTAGCTGACCTCGTTGGACTTCGCCTGATGTCCAGAGCTTGTTACGACCCTAAAGCAGCACCAGCGTATGTTGTCCCTGTCATGCATGGTTAACCTCGCTCTGACGGTTTCGCAGTATGTTTAACCGCTTAGGGCAGCTTGAAGAATCTATAGCTGGGAAAGGGTTTGAGTTTATACAAACCCATCCTACCTCTGAAAATCGTGCCAAAGTAAGATCTACTTGTCCATCATTCAGTTCTGCGGGACAAATAGCTAACGTTGAGGGCTAGTATTTGGAAAAATTCCTTCCAGAGGCGTATCGGATCTTAGAAGATAACCCTGAATGTGTTGAGGTCAGGAGACAGATGGATGCGTTTAAGGAGACCGCAAGGGGGATTACCATTGATGAGAAGGGGACTATCGAGTATCGTTAAGAACGACCCGGAGGTAATCTAACAGTTCGTTCAGTGTGATCTTGACTGCCCTTGCAGGGGGCTCGCGGTTAGCAACTTAAAACCATAATTAATCTAGTAGATCAGACCATTCATTTTGGACGTTCTAGGAGCGCCTTTGCGTTCTTTCTACTTCGCAATATAGATGCCCACAATTTGATTTTTTCCTGACGATAGGTTGTATGTATGGTAGTTCGAGTGATCGATTTATGTAATTGGAATTTACAAGTACGAAATGTTGAAACAGTATATGTGATGGAGTAGATAAGCTTGCTATTGCGTGACGAGACTACGGAGATGTCCGTAATGCGTTTACATGTACAATGCGATATGCGATGAGAGAAATCTGCTAAAAGAACTTAGAAAAGAGTACAGCGATGTCAATGAGTATGAATGCGAAGACGTCTGTATGGGTACAACTACTAGCTACAGTTTGATATGCGATTGAGAATGCATTAGATAGATGGATCAATGAGATGGAAACAAGGAATAAGTTAGTTGAATCAGAACAAGGCGAACACCACAGAAGAATCGATCATAGGAAGACACATCCCAGAGTAGTCCGTCAAAGTCCCGGAGACCAGACGGGAGCGGAAATTGGGGAGAACGTAAGACCCACTCTTACGATGCATCTGCAGATCCAGTAGGCTCTTGGGGTCTGGGCCTGAACTTGCAGGTTTTGTCGCGATGCGCCTTGAGCGACGTATCGACGCCTCCCACCCACACCGTCGACTGAAAAGTACACGCCCCCTGTCCGCACCTCAGCTTCGGCAACTCCCTGACGTTGTTCGGCGAAGGACCAGCTGCTATTGGGAATATCGGGAGACAGTGGCCACTCCGGTAAATGTCGCGACCAATGACGCTGATAAAGTGGGACTGCCCACACGTGTGGTGTGTTGTGACGCCCCGCTTCGTCTTCTCTTTCTGCCATTGACAGCAGATGGTTTGCGCCTTTTTGTCCGCGAGATGTACGTCCCTGATATGTTTCTGGACACCCGACGGCCCAGTCCTGATGTGGGCCTCGCACTTCTGAATGTCCCCGTTCGGCAACTTCCCGACCTCCCATTGGCAAAGAATTGCGTGGGTTGTTGCCCACCTTTTGGCATCATCGGTGGATTCCCCACTGGGGGCGCGGGGCTGGGGCGGACCGGCAACATATCCAGGCAAGAACTTCAGTCGCAGCGGCTTGGGCGCGCTCTTGCCTGTGTCAGTGTTCTCCTTCTCAGAAGACGTGATCTTCCGCTTCTTAGTGGGCCTCTTGATGGGCCTTGCCTCAATTGTGCCACCACCCGAGACTGAGGCGATCATGTTCTTGGTGGATCTACAGAAGGGAGTTAGATAGTGTAATGCAGGTAGCAGGGAAGGTATCACTCACGTTGGCTCTTGTGCCCCATCAGCGTTCTCTGTCTCCTCCCCGACTTCCTGTTCGAGAGCCGCAATCTTGCGCTTTTTGGAGAGCATTCTATGCTGGGAAGGGCCTGCCTCGCTTGCGCTGCCACTCGAGACTGAGGCGACAGCGTTCTCGGTGGCACTACAAAAGGCAGTCAGATAGTGTCTTCAAATAGAGAGCTGAGGTAGTACTCACGGGTTTCGCTTGGGTGCAGTCTGAATGTCGGTTCCCTCGTTCAGGCTCACTGCTTCAGCCGATGGCAGAGCCGGAAGAGGGTCGAGACCCTGGATATCCCTACAATAGAGTGTTAGACAGCGTCTAGACAATGTTTTCCAGAACCGAGGAAAGTAAAGCTCACATCAGAAAATCCTTAAATGTGACTTCAGGCCTTGCGGCCAACAGGTCTGCCACCCCCTGCACTGTACCTTCGTACACGAAGCCCTCCCCGTCCTCGCCAACGAGCTCCACAGGCGCGGCAAGTGGCAGGTCTTGAAGAATGTCTCCCCAAAAGTCAGCGGGCCACTCAGGGCCCGGGTTGGAAAGGAGGAAGGAGAGGTCTGCCAGAGGGTCAGCAGGTACGTTGGGGACGGGGTGTGTAAGGGTGAACTCTGCGTCCTGCTCGGGCCATTGACCAAAAATATCCCGGTGTGGCCACTCAGGTTCTGGGTTAGCCATGGAGAGGAAGGAGGGTGCGGTCGTGTTCAAGAAAGAAGACATGATGTTTATGGAAATGTTACTAAGGATGAGTTGAAGTTGATGGAGGGTCGTCAAGAGCAATGGCTCGAGTGGACAAGTTGAAGTGGGGAAGTTGGGGGATTGAGCCTTAGAACGCAATTTTATATACCCCTCATGGGACAGAACAATAGGATTGATATCTCTACTGTTTTTTTAATGTTGCTCAATGGATGCGTTTGTATGATTTAATTTCGGCGTAAATACAGAGGGAAGACTTGGGTCAAAGAAAGGAGTTACCTGCTGTAATGGTCCAAAAATTATCCGTTTTGGTTGACACAATGGTCACGTCGGAGGCAATTGTGGTAGAGTCAAAATTTATTTGTACCCGTCGACAGGGACTAGAGAATAATGAACCATTCTGACCGTTCCATTGCCCTGCGGGTCTTGCCAACCGATCATTCAGATTTCTCTGGCCATGAGATACAGCATGCAATTCCGATCCCTTCAAAGACTCAGGGACCTCTTGGCTGTACAAACAAAACCCATTAAAATTTTCGGAGTTATCCTTGAAAGTGCATCGGCTATCCAAATCAATCACAGAATCTCAGAGGAGCAAGGGCACCCATTGATCATAGCGACCTTTGTGCTTCATGCACAGCTACGTACAGAAGTCGGGTTATAGTATGCAACATCCTTAGTATACTTGACAAGAAACCTAGCGAATTGTAATGGGTGCCGTCCCAAATACTATACTTTCCGCAACCCCCTTGAGGATGAACAGCGGTAGGCCTCGTGGCGTTTCCCGACTCGGTTATTCCTAAATGGGGCGAGATAAAGGTCGTGTGTTCATCACGTGATCGCGTCCATGCCTTGCGATTGGCTGCCATCAGATCAGCCACAGCATAGGGGCTTGAAGACTCTTCCATTGGTATCGAAAGTACACACGCACAGGCCTAGATAGAATACTTGGCAGGATCCTAAGCCTCCTGGAATGCGTAAGAATGAAAGTGCATCTCGAATCGCTTAACTCCGTTGCAACTCCGGATCCATTGTGACTGAATCTGTGCGGGCCAATTTACCGGAACAGAAAGTTGAGCCTTATGTTGTAGCTTAGCTGCGAATTACACAAAGAAAATACAAGTCCTTGTGCTATCTACTACACTTACAACTGGACTCCATTGTCACGATGCTAATTTCCGGTGCGTACAAATTTTCTCTCAGCGCAGCTAATTATAACTTCTGCACAAAGGGAATGCACACGCGTGTTCCTGCTCTGCCCGTTTATAGATAGGAAATGTACAAATGGTCTCAAGCATCAAGTCTCAGGGTCTGTCACTACATTCTGAGAAAATCTGAGATCGGACTTCAGCAAAGCGGAGTCCCTGAGACTCTAGATCTCATCTCCTAAGTTTCCGCAAATGCTGTGTTCGATGCCACCTCGGAGTTCTCGGGGTTGGGTTTAGGGGAAGAAAAATGTCTCTTCCGCAAACGGGATAGTTCTTTGTGTCTCGTTCAAGAATTCCTGTGTGGCTCATTCGAAAACTCTTTGATCACAGACCTCTGTGAACACAATGTCTGCGCTCCAGTAGGCCCTCCGACCTCTGTCGACTTCAGACCACCTACCTATGATTTGTCCTATTCGCAGTTCTCCTATGAAGCATTTAGTCCGTCAACGTTGAATGCCAGATTTCTGAATCAGAGATCAAAAATCCCGAGGGAAATAGGTGCCTCTAAATCAGGAGCGATGTGAGGATGTCGAATTCGAATTCAGAGTACAGAGGGAGATACGCGATTTGGTAACGTGGAAGGACATGACACTTCACTAGATTGCGACTACCCAATTCCCAAGTTACCAGTTTCAATGCTTTTAGTGTATTGTCTGTGATACCAGGAACGGTGGTGTTTCTATATTCAATCTCTGTAAAATAGACATGTCGACAGGGAACTTGAACAAGAACGGATTGCAGGGGAAGGCTAAACCGAACGTCGCGTCACGCTTGCCCAATTTGGAACACTTATGGCGCGTCGCGTCGGAGCCAGTCACCAGATAGGGGTTCGCTATGTCTCCACGCAGTCTCAGAGACCGTTACTCCCTTACGAACAAGTCTATGCCTGGTCTGGTTAATCGAGATTTACGTCACAGTACATGAGACGTTTCATCGCTCCTGGAAATGTCTGTCGTGGAAAGGGTCCATTTGTCTAGGTTCTTCATCCGAGATGCTTATAAGCCCGAAATCTAAGAGCCCCGACCACTCTTCCAACCTCCAACCGTCTCTGCCTTGATATCAGGCTGTCACGCCTATGCATTCTGATGGATTCTGTATACATCAATTCTTCTAACCTAGATACCTAAAGTTCGATGCGGGTTGTGCATCTTTGTGCATTTAGGCAAACCACGCCGTCTTTCGGTGCCCTTTCCCGTCCGATTCAGGGGACTGAAATTTGTAAGACGTGCCCCTGATTGACGCAGAGTGATTAAGACTTGCTAAGTCTCAAATTCAAAGCCAATCTCCTTTCTATCTGAGACACTAGGTCTATTTAAACCCGGCCTGTCCTCCCAGACAATCCAATCGTTCTTCATCGAACACAATCATCTACCACAACTAAATCACTTCATTCTCACAATCAATCACTCTATCATCATGCGAAAGTCTTCGACTTGCACTCTCCCAGACCAAATGGTCGACCTTCTCTTCTTGCGAGACGACTTCGAGAACACCTGCATCACTACTCTCGATGGTCAAACTCGCTATTCAACCCACACTCCTCGGAATCCTGAGGAGTATAAAACCACCCGTGTCCGCTACTTCCCACAGAAGAAGTCGTCACCCCCCGAGAAGATCGCCAGAATCCAATGGCGCGTGCTCTGCACCCGCACGGCGATCAAGACCGACTACTTGCCATCCGATCTCGGTAACCCTGATACCTATGATGGCTTCGTCGACATTCGTCGACTTCTTAAGCGTCAGTTCCGCAATAAGATTGGCCCGTAAGTCTCATTTGCTACTCTCGTCTCCCGGCTCGTTGCTTATCCGTTGTTTCCCAGAAACCAACAATGCTTTAGCCACTTTTTCGAGGGCGACGACGGAAAGAAATACCGTTGGAAATCCATGAAGGGCGTTGGTTGTGAGTTGACTTCAGACGAGACCGGCGAGATGATCGCCTTCTCGAAGATGACATTCATCCTTGAAGGTCCCAGTGCCGGAAAACTCCTCCCTGTCTTGCGATTCAATCCCAACGCTTCCCTCACCCCTCACTTCATCCTCCTCTCTTTCCTGCTCGTTGACGAGAAGAGACGGAGACGGTACGGTCCTGACGACCGCTGGGAGTTGGAGTATGGGATAGACGACCCCATGCCGAGCTACATCGCTGAGGCACTTGCTTCTGGTGGTGGCGCCCCTGGCGGCTTTGATAGCGGGGAAGGCTAAACAGTCGCCTTCGTCTCCACTCCCCCACCTCACTTCCCCCAAAACACCATAACCCGATGTCTCGCGATGACATCGTTATGTCTCCGCTGTCTTGAGAGATGACAAAGACTTCGAACGAGACGTGTCTTAGACAACTCCCACCCCCAGTCCCCGATTCGGGACTTATGTCTACCAGATCAGGATGGTTGGGCGGGGAGGATTCGTAGCTCTTCGGCCCTTTGGTCCATTCATCCTTGATGATTTCCCTCCGAATATGTCTGACATTATTGGCACGATAGTAGTAGTCCTTACAATGTCTTCATCGGATTAGTCGTCAATAAATTCAGTCGCCCGACTTTCATGATTCTGTGATACTTTCTTGCACGTCTCTTGAGTCAAAATTGGATGATGTTGTCTATGCCATGGTGCTACAGTATATATAATAATGGTACAAAATGCTGCAGAACACTATGCTATAGCTTTTGTACAGAGGCTACTGTAGTAAATAATTTGAATAAAACCAACAATGGGAGAAAGTAGAATCTTCTCGACGCCGTTAATATTCTATGTTGGTGCAGAATGAATGAAGTGGAGGCGCTAGTGTGCCCTCAGAGCGGCATCGTTGCCACCAACATAGGGTTGAAACTCTTTCCTACAATGGTTGCAGGCTTGGGGGATATCTACATTTACGCCATCACCCCATCCCCTTGAACCGAATATTTGGTCGAATTTCTTCCTTTGCTTGGCAGACTGCCTTCGTGGTACTATCAACAAGCAATCACATCGACACTCTTGGTGCCCTCTGGGGTGTGGTCTGCCGAAAGGTGGGTTTGGAGATCTTTCCGCATCGCTCTCACCAATGCGTGGCAGAGAGTACCCTCCTCGGGCATCCATTCGCAGCGCACGAATAATGAATAGATTTGGGTCGATTTTGCTTACAGAATGACCGGGCCTTGGGAGCCTTCTGCCACTGTGTTTTGAATGAACCCGCCGCCAGGGGCTAAGTTCTTTTTCTGCTCGCGCGAGGAGTGTCATACCTGATGGTTGAGGAGGCAAGTTCGGTGGATAGGGTAGTCGTTATGTCGGTATTTGGCATATTATGCCAGAATTTTGTTGGTAAGAGTGAAGGGCGACGGTACATGACTGCGTATGGGAACATGCATATGAAGTTTCGTCAATGGATTTCTTAGTTCTTTCGCAGCATTGGACAAGTCACAAAGCTAAAGTCCAATGATGTGTATGCCAATCAACCAACATCAAGGACCTTGGGTTCGACCCATTTTACCAAATGCCGACCTTTCATACTTCTTTTTGCATGTTAGTGTTCATGACTTGTGGAGAGTGCCGTCGCTGACGATTAACAGATGACTGCTGGGGTGCTGCCCCCTGCTGGGATTCGGGGGTTAGACCCTTCGCCACTGTCCTTGGAAGAGAAGCGGTGTTCCGGTGCTTGGTGTGCCTCTTGCTAGGCCCTGCCTCACTCGCGACCACCCGAGATTGGCTCTGGTTGAGGCGATCGTGATCTCGATTGCTCTGCAGAAGGAAGTTAGATAGTGTACTACATGTAGCAGGAGGGGTATCACTCACGTTGGCTCTTGAGCGCTGAGCCGCACCAGTGTTCTCTGTCTCCTCCTCGACTTCCTGTTCAATAGTCGCAATCTTGCGCTTTTTGGAGAGCATCTTTCCATGCTCGGAAGGACCCACCTCGCTTGCACTGCCATTCGAGTCTGAGGTGATGGCGTTCTCGGTGGCACTACAAAAGGTAGTCAGATAGCGTCTTCAAGTAGAGCAGAGGTAGTACTCACGGGTTTTGCTGGGGTCCAGTCTGGATATCGGTTCCCTCATTCAGGCTCACTGCCTCAGTGTTGAGCCGGAAAAGGGCCCGGACGATGGATATCCCTACAATAGAGTGTTAGACAGCGTCTAGACCATGTTTTCCAGAACCGAGGAAAGTAAAGCTCACATCAGAAAATCCTGTTCTGGTACCTTAAATATGACTTCGGGCCTTGCGGCCGACAGGTCTGCCAGCCCCTGCACTGTACCTTCGTACACGAAGCCCTCTCCGTCCTCGCCAATGAGCTCCACAGGCGCGACAGGTGGCAGGTCGTGAAGAATGTCTCCCCATAAGTCAGCAGGCGCGTCGGGGACGATTTCTGGGAAGTCTTGCGGGATGGGTTGCGTGAAGATAAACTCTGAGTCGTGCTCCGGCCATTCACCAAACGTATATGGTTGTGACCACTCAGGTCCTGGGTTGGAAATGAGGAAAAAGAGGACTGCCAGAGGGTCAGCAGGCATGTCAGGGATGGGCTGTGTGAGGGTAAACTCTGAGTCCTGCTCCGGCCATTGATCGAATGTGTTTGGTTGTGGCCGCTCACGGCCTGAACCTGTGAACACGAACGCGTATTTCCCCGGGCCACCGTTTTGCAGAGGCATGGGACCAAGTGACCCTAAGCCTGTCGCTTTGTGGAATGATGGAAGGTAGTGGCTATTGTGGTGAATGCTCTGCCCAAAATCGTGGACCCGATGTGTTTCGTCGCATGTGACCGGCTGATGACCGCCTTCCGGAGTTCTCTGTCTCTTCCACTGTTGTCTGGCACGTGTAGTGGGTCGCTTTGTCCATGGACGATTTGCTAGTGCTGGAGTGTTGGCCACAAATCTGGACGGGACCCAGCTTCCATTGGCGGATGATGGCGTAGTTGTCTTCCAAGTTCTTTGGGGCGGGATCTGAGTCCAGTCCGGGGCCCCACATCCGTTAGTAGATAGGTCTAGTGGACACAAGAACTTGAGGTAGAGCGACGCTCCTAGATGTTGACCCCCAAAACAAAAGGGATGGAAACGTTTTAGGGTTAGGTGAAGTCGAAAGTTGATTCTGGCCGCTGGCCGAGGAAGAATGTGAACATCCGCAGATGTCATGCTAGAGTGAAACCGTGAGATTAAGAGAAACTGAGACTGTGTAAAAGTGAGATGGGGGAAGATAGAAGGGCAAAAGTACCTGCTTAAATACCCCAGAGTCGTGTCTTCGTCGCGAAAGTCCTTTATCATCCCAAGACCATTTGATATGAAGGACCTACCTGTGAGAAAGGTAATCAAAGGGTCATTGTGTCTATTAGCATCGCTATCTGTCTCGTAGACATAGACATTTCTTTGTCTTCTTTCAAAGGGAACTAGGTTATGGGGGTAATCAAAGAATGTTTTGCTATTTTCTTCTTTATGTCAAGTTCAAAGTCGAGCATCAAAGGATGCTTCCGGCTCGGAGCGATGGGAACAATGATGATGCTCAAATTCGCATCGCGTCGATCGTGACAAGATCCCCATGGGACAAGATGCGTATTTCCATGAGGCAATTTCGTCACCGATAGTAATTCTATCGTCTGGCTCCAAGGCGACTCGAGGGCAGGGTTATTAGGCTACTCGGAGTAGCCTAATAACCCTGCCCTTAGGAGAATGGCGAAGTGGCAGGGAGAACCTTCGAAGCTGAATTCTCGGCATGTGACATCTGTGGCACGGCCCTTTGTGTTCCCAGGATCACAATGAACGCTTTGTGTGTCCTTTGTAAAGTTAGTGACGCGTCTGCTGGTGCACTGACCTTTGAATATCTTGAATCCCCGATGACATAGTAGTGTTAATAGCCTTTTGCTGCCAATAACACTAAAATTAGGATCGTGTCTTCGTTCAACTCCTCCCGTCCTTATGGGGCTTTGACCGGGTGTCTTGCCAAGGCTTGATTCGTTGTCGTCGACATTCCAGCCTGGGCCGACCTGATTGTAACAAAGGGATGGTTTCTATTGACGAGAGTCGCGATGTTTAAGACTCGTAGACATAACGGTAGAAGCACATAACTAAAAATGCATATAGTCATAAATACGACAACAGTCCGATAGAGAAACACATAACCTGTACAAGCTAGTACTGTGGTGGAGTATAGATAGCTGTCAGCTTCTCTAATTTACGGAGCAAGAGTATCACACAAAGCATGATACCCATAGACAGGCACACAGATGGCCTCAAGCGGAAGAGCTTAACGCGCACCTTTGGAGAAGCGATAGGCACAACTACCTGCGTGTTGCCAATAGCGACATCTCTGTTCGGTTCCTCCTGGCGTTGGGGCTGAGATACCGCAAAGTTGGAGGTATCCAGCCTGCTTATTGCGTCTTCGTTGAACAGCAGACGAGTAGGTGCCGCGTCATCACGAGTACTCGCCATTGACACCGTGTATGTGAACTTTTGTTCTGAACTTGGGGGAACAGTCCCCTTTCGCTTGCGCTGCTTTCGTGGCTTGCTGCTCGCGTTTCCACCAGTGGAACTGGAAGTCGAAATATTCTTATCGTCCTGATTCAAGGTCCTGAGAAAGGCTTTACAATCTGTCTTCAAAGATGAACCGTCGGAACTCACCTTTTGCCTTTCCTTCGTTTCGGTTCGTCCACGATTCTGACGCCGTGTATCGCATCTTGCACGGCCGTGTAATAATTCAATTGCTCGGTGTACTCTTGGTCCGACCATAGGGAACTTAATAAACTCGTTAGCACGATACTTTTGTAATGGAAGAGGCATCACTCAACGGTTCGTACGTCCACATTTCGCTGGGATTGGCGCAAATTTGTGGGGTGGCCGGTTGTGGTCCTTCCACACTCCACGCTTCGCGTCTGTGGTCGTACCTCCAATCCTCGGAGGTCGCGTCGCCGAACATGTCATCCTCCATGAAGTATACATCCTCGGAATAGAAATCGGGCATAGTTAGGACGTGTAAACGACTAGCCTGAGGAAGGATGTGAATGGTTGAAGTGAGAAAAGTAGACAATGGGCCTGTAGTTGGGATTTTATAGGTAGACCCGAGTGTGTGGCCTAATGTTTTCAAAGCCAGCCTGAATGCCTCCACATTGTGACTTGCGTATGGTAGGATTGCCCCCGGAGATAACCACAATGGGGGTCGCCCCTGTGACAAGTCCCATTGGTGCCGTTTTCATAAAATTGGGAATGTCCGTTTAGAGACAACAATAAGGGAGGAATTGCTCGGCAGCTTCCGGCAAAATTCTGCAAAGCCCAGCTGCCCGATCCTTGGGTATCCCCTATTCCTGGCGATGCCGACGTATCGAAGGAACTACAATGGCTGGCATACGAGGGCATCTAATTCAACATGTATCAAAACCTATATAACTGAGTCCTCTGTGATATACCGTTTCCAACCGCGATGGGAATCTTTTTGGACGAGGGCCCCAGTATAACATCGGCGCTTATAGAGACGCCCGTGGACAGTGGGCTTCACGTGATCCTACGCATTGACCGCATCATGGGCTGAGGGCTCCTATGCTTTGACTGCTCACCGACTTCCCCATGGCGCGTTGGGATGCAGGAAAGTGATTGGTTTAAATTCTGATTGAAGGAAGTGCTCAAAGCATCTCCACACTAAATGAAGTTGCTGTATACTGAATGGACATCCGAAGCTCTTGGTATCAACTCTAAGGGCAAGAAACAAGAAGGGAAACGAAACTACAAGATTAATCGCCTCATGCATGAGAAAAACTTTCAAAGTACGAGGAGTTGAGAATCCATTCTAGAGCTTCATGTCACCTGGTAGTTCCAGAGAAGAAATATGGATACGTTAGAATGTGGATGTGAGAATTCTCGAAGAAGGCGTACCTTCATCCATAAGACCATAACTGGGGCTCCATATTGATTGAGGCGCCGGTCGCGGCCGACGTGGCATATAAAAGCCTCCATCGACTTCGTAAGGATTGACATCCAACCACTCGATATCAGTCGTCAGATCATCCAGGTCCACATCCGGATCATCGCGCAACGTTGCAAGGACTGTCCAGTCATTATCGTTCGAGTGAGGATGTTGAGGCTTCGGCAAACAGAAGTTAACCTTGATCTTCATAATCCGCGATACCACCCCACTGTCTAGACTTTGCCTATTCCTGCGTGTCCGGATAAAGTCAAGCAAAGCTTCTTCTTTGAACCCGGGACGACTGAGTCGGATTCTGAGCGAGGTGATACGGGGACAGAGGACATCTTCTGCGTTACCCTGAGGCGTCATTTCGGCGAGCAACTGACTGGTGAAGAGGGCTGGAGCATGTCGATTGTTCAGACCAGTTCCATTCCCATCTGGATCATCCGACTCGTAGTCGAATGGGGTTGAGCCGACACTGTCAAGCGTTCCGACTCCCCGCTCGCGATGAAGTGATAAAGCGAGCTCTTCGACGTTCCTGGCCAACTGAAGACATTCGTGCAGTTCGGGGGGAGTGAGAGTCCTATAGTCGAAGGAAAGGGAAGTAAGATTTTCGCCCCAGTTGCGCATGAGAGTGAGGAGGGATGAAGTATGTCCGTGGCGCGGGGCAGAGAATGTGTTGAAGCACAGGGACCGCATGGAGGGGAGTTCTAAAGCTTGCACGAAATCGGCGACGGGGTCTGGTGAGGTTTCCATGAGCACGAACCGTTCCAGGTGAGGGAGTGATACACGGGTCGGAGGCTCTGTGCTTGCAGTGGCCAGCTGGGATAGGGAATCTGGCGGCGAACGACGGAACGATACTACGACTATCCCGCACCGCCTCAAGTTGGGGCATCGACCGAGAAGTTCTAGTGCTTTTGTGGATTCGAAATGGGTGGGGTTCTCCATAATCTGTTCGACAACGGACGATCCACCGATGTAAAGATCAGTTAGGTTTTCCCAGTGCACCGGCATGTCCAGCACGTCCCTCGTATACAGACTCTTTATGAAGAGCGATGATAGAGATGGGGAAGTGATCATGCTTTCTGGAGGGAAAGGTGTTGGGGCGTTCGGCGGTGGGGGAGACTCTATATCTGACCCTGCAAGCCCATGCATCCCATGGGAGACATAATCGTAAGGAGACGAGAAATCGAGATAACGGAGCTGGGGAGTCTGGGATACCGGAAGCGTGAGAAAGCTGTGAACAATCGGTTTTGAAGCAGAAATTTCTATCCGTTCCCACTGCGAAGATATACCACGAACTAGTGACAAGACAGATTCGACAGGGTCTGCGACTTTTGTGTCCGGAGGGAAATGCCACCGATGAGGATCCCACTGGATAATGGAGAGCGAGAGACCTGCCCCCTTCGCTCTTGATAGCCACAAGGATAAAAGTTGTTTCCTCCTCTCTATGTTGTTGCTCCAAGCTTCAAACGCAGAGTCATACATCTCTTTTTGCTCCGCGATCAGTGTAGTCTCCGATGGACGAGCAAATGGGAACCCGGGGATTCGATGCGCGGGAGGAGACGGGAGTGGAAGATGAAGAGAGGACCACAACGTAGGTGCGCTTAGAGCAATATTCCGCCACCGTTGACAGACTTGGGTCAGAAGCATGGGTGCTTGAGAAGGCGACATTACTGCATTGTGGCCATTTGGTAGACAGTGCAGGAATATATTATGGATGATGTCCAAAGGTAGACGCCGCATGGGGGCTAATATTGCCTCACGTTTAGCCTGCAAAGCCAGGTGTGCATCTCGTTTCTTGGTCAATGCGTCTAGCGTCAAGGCAGCCGCCTCGATGTCAGCATTCAGCTGCAAAAGTTCTGGCCTCGAATCTTCAAGGAGTTGCTTGATCTTGGTTATCTGCGAGGGTGAGGGGGGATTATTAGTTTCTACTAGAGCCTCAAGACTAGGAAATGGTGAAGTCATAATCGTAGCAGATGGTGGTCGATGGTCAAGGAAGAAACGGCGGCTAGGCCCAGCTTGGAGAGCGAGATTGATGGCATCACTTTATATTTCACACGCTCGTCATCGACGGGGACGACGGGGACGACGGTTTCGTAGCCTCGATCATCGCCGTCGCCGTCGATCTATGCCCTTATCGTAGGCATGACCCAACCGAGGCGGCGAGTTTCGTACATTATCCCGCCTCCAACAACCCATGTCCGTCGCCTTCAACTTCCGCCGCACGGAAGTCAACTCTTGGGTGCGGTCGCCCCAGTCCTGACCCCATACGCGCCCCAAACCACGCCCGATGTCCAGGAGACACCACCCTGGGCACGACATCCACGACATAGACTGGGCGTGGCTGCTTTAGCCTTGGATACATCGACATGCTTGGCCGGACGTAGCGCGCCAGAGGGTATCTTATATTCGGGTGGCAGGGATGGCCTCATTATCGCTCGTGATTTGGGCGTGCCTATGAAGAGACGCAAACTGCAGCACCCAGTTTTGAACAGGGCCAAAGACCGTTGGGAAATCCTGACTGGCTGGGCAGACGATGCGATCGAAGAGGAAGGCGAAGATGGCGAGGAACGAGGAACCGACGGCGACGTCCTTGGCGAGGTATCCGCGTTGACCAAAAAGCAACGGTCTGCGAGTATCTCTGCCGAGATCTCACCTGAGAGCCAGTGGGAAACGGATATGAACCTCTTCCAGCCTGGAATTGTAAGTGGTTCGGTTTTGTGGTTCAGGGCCCACTGAATATATGAACAGCATAGCGATTTTAGGCAATCAGCTCAAGCGCATTCGGATTGGATTAATGATATCCTTCTATGCAATTACAATCAGACTGTTATATCGGCATCGTCGGATGGAACGGTCAAGTCCTGGAATCCCCATTCGTTTGTTCCTACGGACCCAACGGTCATTGGAACCCATGCAGACTATGTTCGTTGCCTGGCATTATGGTGTGTGGGTTGATCTGGAGCTGTTACCCTGATTCTAACGAGCCTTCAGCCGCGAAAGAAATTGGGTTGCATCTGGTTCATTTGATAGAACCATTAAACTTTGGGATTTGGGCAGAACTGGTCCCAGTTTAGACCCTCTTGTCACCCTCAATCCTGCAGACGCTACTGCTGCCAAGACGTCTGTGTATGCCATTGCTGCAGATCCTTTCGGCCGCACCATCGCCTCTGGGTCACCGGAGAGAGTCGTCAGACTGTGGGATCTCCGAACTGGCAAACGGACCGGAAAACTCGTGGGCCACACTGATAACATCCGCGCAATCTTGCTTTCGGAAGATGGGAAATATGTGGGCATCATTCCCTCTCTGGCTAGATGTCTGTATACTAATGTCTATCAGCTCTTAACAGGATCGGCAGATGGTAGGATTCTGTATCTGCTATCCTATCTCGTTCTTATTTTTTTGTTAGCTTCCATCAAATTGTGGTCTCTTTCCTCTCAACGGTGCTTGCATACCTTCACGCACCACTCAGACTCTGTCTGGTCACTCTATTCTACTCATCCATATCTTGAAACGTTCTATTCCGGTGACAGAAGCGGCTTGGTCTGTCGAGTTGATGTTGAAGGTCGTGGTGATCTTGCTGATGGGGAGTGCATCCTCCTCTGTAACGATTCGTCCTCCGATTCAGGTGCTTCAAGCTCCACGGAGGGCATTAATTCCATAGCGGTTATGGATGACAACTTGCTCTGGACGGCATCCAGTTCTTCAACGATCAAACGTTGGCATATTCCCCAACCACGATCCACCAGACCCTTTGAAGTGGACGATGTATCCTACTCCCCTACGTCCAAACGAAGGCGTCAAGTGTCACCTAGCCCAGAAGTAAGTACGCGTCCAGAGCCAGGGTCAAAGCCCCGACGTATGTCATCGGCTCCATCCGTCCAATCTCTTTTCTTCGAACACAACAGACGTCGTGATTCATTGGCCGATGACAAACTCAATGGCATCCCTCTCGATAGTCTTATCAAACTTTTATCTTCCAATGACCCCTTTACCTCTTTCACGCACAACAGATCTGCCAAGGATGCAGAGGTCGCGACTTTGTATTCAGCAGCATCCGTGATGTCAGTGCCGAGAGGCGCGGGACGTGGAACGTCGCAGTATCAACCAGGCGCCAGCAGCCCCCTCCCGACTTCCAAAACAGAAGACACTGTCAGTCCCGCCAATCTCGCTCGAGCCAATTACGAAGAGCGGGAGCTGGCGTCTGATGCCACACCTTACTGTGCCGAACCGGATGATATCCTCAAAGGGGAAGATGGTCTCCTTCGGTCGATCATTCTCAATGACCGCATCCATGCATTGACCGTGGACACAGCTGGGGAGGTAGCAGCCTGGGACATTGTTCGCGGTGTTTGCCTTGGCAAGTATCATCCCGAGGACGTTTCTGCTGCGAGCCGTCAAGGGAGTGTGGCGAGTGGAGGAGAGAATAAGGAAAGAAGTCCACGGGAAGCATTGGAGGCCGTTCGGGAACGAATTGAAGGAGAAGGGGTGGCTAGTACATGGTGCACTGCTGATACCAAAGGCGGCGTTCTAACCATTCACATTGCGGACCGGTGTTTCGAAGCTGAGGTCTATGCCGATGAAGTAGGGTTTGCGCATGACAAACATTTCACTGAAGAATCCAAACGTTGGTCTCATTTCCATTTTCCGGTTTTTGGCCGTGTTCTCACTCTTTGTCTTACAGTGAACGTTGGAAAGTGGGTCTTGCGAAACCTGTTCGTTGGATTCATAAAGGAAGAAACTCAGCGGAAGGCCCGGGAAACGCAATCTGCAGTAGAAAGTGTTCTGCCTCCTTCCATAAGCAGGGCGGAACCGCCCTCACCTGAAACTCATCGCGCCCTTCGCCATCGGCACACCACATCATCAGAATCATCTGCCCGCAAGAATTCGACCAAACATGTGCCTATGAGCAGCACTGTTGTTCACTCTCCGAAAATGATACCAGCTGTCTTGCCCGCACCCGCGGCTGTCCTCCCGCGTTCTTCTCCCTTGCTTACACCCATGATCCCTCTACACCCGCCCAAAGATATCCTGACGCCCATAGCGCAGAGTCCCATCGCGACGTTCTCGGCTTCCGAGGGAGGACTTCCTCCACCGTTCCATCAACGCGCGCGGTCTGGCACGGTGGATGGCTCGATGGTTCGGACGCCGTCGCAATCGGGCCTTTCAAAGGAAGATTACTTCACCCTGAGGACGAGGCAAGCGTCCATGGGAGAGGAGACACCTACTCCTAGTGCGAAGGGCGAGCCCCCTACGCCCAGCACCCCGAGCGGCCTGATGGGAAGGCTGAAGAGCTTTGGGAAGTTGGGGAATAAACGACCTGTCAGTGATTCGGCTAGCCCGACATTGGGTGCTGTCGTTCCAAATACTCTGACCACCGCTAGTCCAGTCGAGGTATGGGTTTCTCTTTGTGCGTGCACCGTCATGCATTGGTGATAGGGATAGTAACTGATAATAAACTCTTTATAGGCCCCTATTGAAATCGCGCAAACGCCTATGCAACAGCTCTTGGCGCAGCCCTTGACGCCGCCAAGCAACGCCGAGGCACCTCTCCATGCCTTCCCACCACAAACGGTGGTCCTACTCTCGGAGGAGGCAACGCCGAGCTACCGGACGCTCTACCGCGGCCACGTCGCGAGCACACAGCACGACTCCAAGATCCTGGAAGAAGTCATGCCGATGTGGCTGGCCGAGTATCTCTTGTTGAACAAGCTCCCGCCCATTTCTCCCCTCGCAAAACTCAGCTTCATCCTGCTGCCATGGAATAAGGATCCAGATGTTGAGCCTCTTCCTGAGCTTCTCAACTCGTACGTGTTTGCTTGCTATGGTTTTGCCATTGAGCGCTGACTGTTTGTGGTTAGTGCCCAATCCAAGCTGACGGCGAGCCGATACCTTCGTATATCCAAGATACTGCTTCATGTAAGTCTGCCCATTCATCCATAGTTAATCCCATTACTGACGGAATTCGTTCTGCTCCAGGTACAAGACAAGCTAGAGAAAGTAAACGCAAGCGCGGCAGACTCGAGAGCAGGCTCAGTGCGTTCATCTGTAGATAGCTACCACGCAGCGCAGCAGCAGCACGCCAACAGGACGCCGCGGCCCAAGGCAGAGGACGTCTATGAGATCCTCTGCAACGAGGCTGTCCTTCCGCTCGCGATGACCCTTGCGGCGGTGCGCCAGTATGTCTGGAGACAGTCGGCAGAACTGGTGATGTATTATCGCTGCAAGAACCCCATTCGACTTCAGAGTGCGCCAGGCCCAGGGATGGTTGTAGAGGCCGTGTAAACTTTTTTTGTATGCTTTTTGTTAACCTTGGTACTTGTATTATGTTGCAATTTACTTACTTCCCTGAGCCACATTTATGCTATGCTCGATACTTCCAAAAGCCTGTGGTCACGCCCATTCGCACACGTACCTGTGATATCACGATGAGCGCTGAGTCCCTGCGACACCTGTACAGGATAGTACGATTGTAGATTAATCCGGCTGTGCTAGTACAACTGAGAAGAAGCACAGAGATATCAGAATCACAAGAACTAAAAAAAGACAATATCCGTATGATGTAGTCGCAAATTAAAAGAGCGTTCAAGACAAGAGACACAGCTGAAAGACCCGTCGGGTAAACATTATATCATGTCACTCTATTCGCGCAGTAGGGAGGCAGGCGCGAATTTGACACCCGACATCAGAAGCCAAGAGTAAGAAGAGAACACCGAAGGAGCGACTCATGGTTGAGGGGTATATGAGAGGGATATAACGAGAAAACGCTACCATCTTTTGAAGGCGGTATGCAAGGGTAAAAGTAGCGTGAAACCAAGAGATGGAGATGGAAAAAGATCACTCATCGACGGCCTGTGGCACGTCCATAACCAACCTGGAGGTTATCAAGCTCAGCCTCCAGCGACTTGATCGTACTGTGAGCCAGTTCGAGGTCTTTGTTAAGACGGTCTCGCTCAGCGATAAGCTAGAGAAAAAGTCAGCCATGAACATTCGGCGCGAATAAAACGTCATACATGTTGTTCCCATTGTCTGAACCTAGACTCCTCTGACTTGACTTGCTCGGTGAATTTCTTCCTGAGAGCCTCCTCTTCCTCCTTGAACTTGGGGTTGTCGAGTTTCTTGACCTTGGGTTCACCGAATTTACGGGTCTCCATTTGTTGTTGTCGGTAGTTCTCGTAATGAGACTCTTCGGTGGTCGAGATCAAGTCGAGCATGTGAGTGCGGATCAGCAAAGAGCGTAGCTTCTTGAAGTCGCAGTGGTTCTCGTTCTCGACTAAAAGGCGACATGAGGACATAAAACGGGACATGTGGCGTAGAACGTACCTTCAGCAACACCCCAAATGTACTCTCGTCCCTTTACAATTCGGCCATCGGGAGTTCGGACGTCTTCAGTCGAGCCAATGATGGAGAAGGGGATGGCGTTGATGAGCATGTGGGCATGCTCAGCATTCTCATCGTCGTCAATGGGAGGTGTGTAGATTCGGATGTTCTGCGCTTCAATCACTTCGCGGACCTAGAAGTTCAAGGTCTGAGTCCAGGCAACCCGTCAGCAAAGCTTAAATACATACACGTTGCTTGAAGGTGAAGAGGTCGTTTTGAGTCAAGGTATCTGCTTTAGCGATAACTGGGATGAGGTTAACGCGTGTTCCCAGACGCTTCATGACTTCAATGTCAAGGGGCTTCAATCTGTGGTGCTGATTTGAGCGCAGTACCGAATAAAACAACACTTAGGAGACGTACGTGTGCCCAGTGGGTCGAATGAAGTACAAGCAGGCATGGACGCGCAAATCCGTCTTCTCCGACCTCTGAGGCTGTTGCTCCTGTCGCATGTAGGCCTCATGCTGGTCGTCAATGAATTCGACAATTGGTAACCAAGAATCGCGGTTGTTGACATAGTCGCCGAATCCAGGGGTGTCGATGACAGTGAGCTTGACCTTGAACTGCTTCTCCTCCAGCTCAGCCTTGATGATTTCAACCTCGGTAAGCTTGTCCATTTGCTTGAAATGGCGCTTGCTGTAGTTCTTCGGAGGCGAAAGCTCTGTCGAGAAGAGCGTGTTGATGAGGGTCGTCTTGCCCAAACCAGACTCGCCTGACACGAAACGTTAATATTGCCCAGTTCTGCCTGGCTTAGGCTTCATCGAACGCACCGACGACCATGATGGTGAAGTGACCACCGCGCTTGGCGACTATTTTGTGCCTCTACAAAAGACCGTGTCACTAACCGTGAGTTTCCTGAACTCGACGACAAGACGCACCTGGTTGGGGAGATTGGCGATGCCAATGCCATCGACAGGCGTGTTGGTCTGGAGGGCAGACATTCTGGGATTGGCGAGTATGAACGACGGCGGCGACGGGGTCAACGACGAGCGGGACTTAATCGACAGCGAGCAGCCCTCCAAAATCGTTTGACAACTGTGTTTACCAGAGCTTGCTTCTGCTTGCGTGTGTTATGATCCCAAGCTGACAGACTTTGAGTCTACCCCTATAGTCAACGATGCCTTCCATTCGAGCCTTTTAAACTTGCGCTAGAACCATAATCTGGGCGTGTCTCTCGCTTTTGGACGTTCAAATGCCTAGCTGTAACTGCAGTCCTGGTTCTTAGCGAGAATTTTACCAGTCAATTCTGGCAAACGCCATTCATTTCGGCTTTTCTGGGTGGATTTCGAGGGCTTCAATCTTGCAAGAAATCGACCTCTTGACGGCGAATGCTTAACAACCTTGAACCAGATGGGTAGACTAGCTGAGCCTGGTGGATTCCCGTGGCTCTCTAGCTTTGATCACTGTCATGCTTCTGGACCTCGTCTGGAGGATTCCGTTCCGTCTACTTGCTGCTTGACTCGGAGGCTTGCATTTTGGGCTGACAGCCACTGCGTTCATCCATTATCCGGTGCATACCCTTCTCGTTCTCGGTGCTGTGGAGCTGTGACTTGATCATGGAAGAGGCGTCCAGACAGACGGTCAACCCGAATCAACTCTAGCACTCACTCGAACGAATCCTTTCCAGTCCAGAGACATGCTAGAAATCGCCGGCAAGTCGGAGTGCACTGTCAAGGCGAAACGCGAAACCCCATCATCTTCAGACACCTCCTCTCTCCTGGACGTTCCAAATTCCAAACGGGATCATGAGGTTAACAGGTTGAAGAACGCCCCTGACCCTGGTGATACGGATCTGTATGTGAAAAATCCGTTCGTATCACCCATCTTACACACAGCTCGCCCGCCGCTTTCTTTCTAGAACCAAGCTCCGGGAAAGAGGCATGATAGCCATCTAACTCCCCCAATAAGGATTTTCAGGCGCTTGTGAAGTGTCTCGTGAGGTCTCATGTCGGCGATTATAACCCATCTTATCATTCATGGATTGTTTTCTCCCTTATGCTTATGGTTTGCGGAAGGAGTCCGAAGGACCGGTGCTGCTATAGGGTCCGGCCTGGGCTTTACACATCGACGATCGCATTCCGGAAGGGTATTTAAAGACTCAAAAGTAAGGTTTGACGAAAAATCCCTGCTTGAAATTTGTCCACCATGGTTTCGCTGTCTTCCTCCTTTACCTCGTCTTGGAAAGTTTCCTCGCTCTCGACCCTGCTCGTTTTGGCTCCTGGCTTTGTTGAGGCTATCCGACACTATGATATAATCAACAACTGTCCTTTACCTGTCAATCTATACATCAACGGCGAAGCTCAAGGCACACTCGCGTCGAGTGGCGGAAGTACCACCCGAGACTTCCCTGATAGCTGGAGTGGCCTCATCTACTCAGACTTTAACAGAGGGAACGTAGACGGAGCTGGAACCGTCAGAGCGGGGTTCTACGGACCTGTACGGCTTTTTACGTTACGCCTAGAATCGGTTTCTGATGCAACCATAGGACAACTACTACTACATTCTCACCGATCCTAATTGGTTGAACGTTGGAGTCAGCGTTCAGCCCATTGATCGTGCTCCCGTACGCCGAATTTTAACTTTCCCCTTCCTAGATTTTATGTCGATGGGAATAAATACAGAAAGGCGGTTACTGCTTTAATCTCGAATGTCTCGTCTTCAACTGCCCCAATTCATTTGAATACTGGCCTCCGATCTCGTTCCCCCCTCCTTCCAGTACACCTCCCCAGACCCCTCTTTACTCTTGCCCGGTGGCTAATACTGGATACGTCGTCAAGTAAGTTGTAACCAGATACCTCGCTCTCTAACAGCCTTGAGTCGGTGATTGACTTTGTTTCATGTTGTGTTGTTATTTCGAAGGTTCTGCCCTGACGGTACAATCCCGAACTATCAACCAGGGCCTAATACCATCCAACCCGTCCGTTCCAACCAGAAGTGCTTGGACGTACGAGGAGGCGTCTTAGCCAACGGGACGCCTGTTCAAGTGTACGTTCTTCCCCGATGCATTTACTTCCAGATGTATGTGAATATAACCAAATTATTGGTAGTTACGATTGCAATGGGACCCCCGCTCAAAAATGGGACATCAAGCGCGGTGGACAGCAAATTAAACTTTCGGGAACTAACTATTGCTTGGACGCTGGATCGAGTATGTATCTCTCCTATTTAAGATTCACTCCCATTCACTTATGTACTTTGGAATTCTACCTCTAGATCCTGCGAGCGGTGTCAAGATGAAAATCTGGCAATGTTACGATAACTTGCCTGCTCAACAATGGATCTACTCGATTGATAATACCATCAGGTTGGCGATCACAAGTACGTTGTGCGTTTTACATCCATACTGATGTTTTTGAGCGCTGAGACTACGTCACTTCAGACCAATGCCTCGATTTGACTGACGGGGTCTTGACCAATGGGAATCAAGTTCAGACATGGGAATGTGCACAACTTCGGAACGATAATCAAATCTGGACGATCTAAAGTGTCCATGATAGCAGTGACAGTGCTTTGAGTGCTCCAAAGCATAAACGGGACTTTCTTTCTCTTTGTGGACTTGTTTATTAGGACTCTTATGAACTTCCCTTACGATCTTTCTGGACTTTGATTACGACGAACTATGGTTACGGGCTATATACTATAGACGATCGAACTGTAATATCTGTAATGAATTAGGAGCTGCCTCTTGGGTTCTACAATTGAAACGGGTCCTTCAGGCATATTTGATTCAATAATTTCCTGTTCACGGCACTGCGTCCACTCCACTCTGGAATCATACCTTACAGGCCAACCCTTATTAAACCGCCATGGGCCGCATCCCTGTCGCCGGCATCGGCTTCGAAGTCAGTCACGAAGCTCTCCAACGCTACTACAAAAGCCATTCACTCCCCGAAACCGGACTAAATGGAATCAAGTACCTCCTCTCCGACCTCTAAAATCAATGCAACAACCTCGCCATCTCCCTCGTGCGGGCGGACGACAGTGAAGGCACCTTTATTTGTTCTTTCGTGGGGCGGACCGAGCGGATCCGGATATATGACTACGAGGAGTCGATGAAGCAGAGTGTACCGTTAAGCTTTGCTCAAGCGGTTCAGGGTACGCATGTGATCCCTGAGAAGAGCGCGCAGCATTTCTTTGCCCCGATTGCGAGGGTGTACTCGTACGAACTTACGGAGCGTACATGATCCATGATCCTCGGATAGCGGCGGAACGCCCTAATGCCTAAGTTGGTGAGTCCTTTCCCTTTCCTAAATCTCAAGTTGGCGAATAATAGTAAACGTGTACGGCTTTAGGCTAGGTTCCATGCGTTCCCTGCCTTTCGAGAACAGCCTGACTCTCACTTCAAGTAATTTCCTTCAAGAAATTATAATGCCCAACCTAGGAAATGACGTATCCTCCTAGGGAAAGCGACGTGATTTCCCAGATTTTGACAGTTAATCAATCATTTTCCCCATCATCCGCCGGACTCTGCATCAGCGTGGGAAGAGGTCTCGACCACCAAATTACTTGTAACCTACTTTCATTAGAGCCCAGTAATTAAACTAATCCAACGAATGTATCTCAATGCTTGTGCACGAACAGCGGCTACCACAAGCGTGGCTCGAAATCACGCTTCCGGGTCAGATCTGTTCCGTCCGGGGCGTCGGAATTCGAATTTGCTTGTCCATGATGAACAAAGCTGAGGACAATGGTCCTTAACCATCGACCACACCACCATGGCATCTTCCTCGTCCTTCTCTGCGCATCTGGGGACAAACTACGCCCCCTCCGAATCAGAAATAGCCTCTATCCAAGAATTTCTCAACCAATCCGCGCCAGAACTCTCCCAGCTCGATGCCGAAGTGGAAGCTGCCCGACAGGCGCTCGCAGCCTTGCAACAGAAACGGGATGCACGCCACTCTTCCTTTGCTGAGCACCGCGCTTTGTTGTCGCCCATCCGTCGCTTACCGCTCGATATCCTGCAGACCATCTTCATGTTCTGTCTCCCCTATGAGCACAATGCGGTCATGTCGCCCAGTCAAGCACCCTTGCTTCTGACACAGGTTTGCAGGCAGTGGCGTGACCTTGCTTTGAACATGCCGCTATTATGGTCCTCGATTCATATCCCACTACCACGACGCCCTGATGCTACGACGTGCATCCCTGGTGGCATGGCAATGTCGTCAGACGAGAACAGGAGGCTTACGGACGAGCAAAAGGATTATCTGACCTCGGAAATAGAAATATGGCAGGGAAATATGGAAAAGAGGAAAGATCTGGTCGCTTTATGGCTGGAGCGAGCAGAGCAATCCAACCTGTCTGTATCTATCGCTCAGTTCGACCCAGGTCGTGATTTCGCTTCTGGCGATTACGCGTTGGAGAAGAAGCCAGACCCGGACGTCAACACCGTAATCTCCATCGTTCGTAAACATGCATCGCAGTTAGAACGACTGGAACTAGCGGCTTCCCATTGGATCGTTTGCAACCTCCTATCCCACCCGGCCTCTAAAACTCCGCATCTTCGCTTGCTCAAGATCTATCGTCGTTCCACGCGTCCGCCTACTACTGCACAGGCCTTCCACGCCGCCAATGCTTTCACAATCGGGAACAACCAAAATGGGGGAACTAGCCGGTGGCTTTCGCCCATTGCACCACTTTTCGATTCCGATGGCATGGTTGCCGCCCCTTCCCTCCGCTCCCTTTCGCTCAAGAACATTACACGGAGTGTGCTCGATATGCCTGTGCAGTGGGAAGCACTGACAGACTTGCGGTTCAGTGGATACGACGCGGACAGGTTCTTACAGGCGCAGAATTCCTTGGAGTTCACTTCTTCCCATGCCCTTGATCTTCTCGAGAAATGCCCCAATTTGAGGCGCTGTGGCTTGATGCTCGCGACACGCAGAGCGACTCCGTGGAACGCAGGACCAGCTCCTCCAGAACCTGAACAAGTTGTGCGTCATGTTGTGATGCCACATTTGGAAGAGCTTGATATCGCAGAGTACCTCAATTCTCCAGCCACCAATTTTATGCAATCACTGGAATTGCTGTCTTTGCGCTCTGTCAAATATTCCTCTCTTGTTATCCCTTCAGCAGCAAAGTCCTCGTCGCTTCTTACGCTCCTACGCAACTGGGGGTACAAAGTCAAAAGTCTCACATTCAATTATGGCAATGTCACTCCTACCGAGTTGGTCGAATGCCTTGAACTGGTGACGAACGTCGAGGAACTGACTTTGAAGGTGAATCGGTCAGAACATCATCCTCTTCCCACCACCCACCACGCCCACCATTTCTCCCTTGTCATTCATCAACCAGACGAACAACACCAATATTGCCCTGCATACTTCAGCAACAAGGTCTTGGCTGCGATGACTCCCAAAGATGATGTCGAAGACTTTCTTTGCCCTCGTCTCACTTCTTTCACCATCCATTTATCGACGGCAGAATTCACTGAGGAAACGCTTCTGGAGTTTATTCGTGCCAGGCGGCATGCCAAATTCGTCGGGGACGGGACTGTTGCGAAACTAGAGTATGTCAAAGTCCAATTCAGTGTCGATGGTCCGAAGTGTCTACCTGGGGATGAAAACGATGAAGAGGGCTGGCCCTTGTTTGGGACTCTGCGAGAAGATCCAGATGTTGATTTGGACGGTCTCGATGCAGACATTCGATGGCCTGGATATGATTCACGTCCTGGGCGCCAGCTGAGATCCAAGACTCTCGCTCAATTGCTTTGGTCACCGACTTATGGTCTTCCACAAACAGGTGAAAATTATACGGTTCATGATGTGTGGCGTTATAGGCTTCATTGGAGCTGACTTGCTTTTTTCCTAGTCATGGCGGAGAGTTCGGTCGTGGAGCTTGTATCATTGCTGGGTTGAAAGTGTTTGTCATTTGCTAGTGCCGGACGCGGAATGTAATCTGTAGAGGGGTTGTTCGATAACGCACGCGGTTTCCAAATTGGGGCAAAGTTGTACCAGGAATTCGATGTTAATCTTGGGTTTAGTCACTACCGAGCGTTCGGTGACCGGCCAGGGAATTGGGATCATAGTGTTAGACTTTAGATCTGCTACGACTTCTTTATGTCAATATCCATTGTTACTACTGCTAACTATTGATATCATAAACTGTGGTATCGCCACGACCTTGAGTAGGGTGCTTAGCACTTGTGTGATGTTCAAGCTCAAGTCGAATCAGTTGGTGAGGCGGTGCCCATGTTACATAGCCGCAACTCCCCCTGATCATGAATAGCGTAACCAGTCAGATCTTTGCCTCACCGTCGTCGACCTTTCGCGCGGGCCCGACGATATTCTTGATTACTCTTTATATCTTCACATTTGAAGTGGGAAAACCTCGGTTCCGACCGTCGACGTACCAACACTGACTACCATCTGACCACAGTTTGAATATATAAACGACTTGTAACTCTTGGGCGTTTCCAGCCATAGACTGCCATTCTCCGACAATGTCTTCATCGCAACAGTTCTCTCTCTTCAAAGATTGCCTAGCTTCTCAGCTGATAGTGAAGTCCGCATTCGCGGGAAGCACTTCCGAAGAACTCGACGACTTTGCCTCATATCTCGCTGAGGAGTCATGGCCTGTCCTTCCAGAAAGCTATAAGGGCGCCACGTACGAGGAACGGGACACGGTGACACCCGCCGATGTCGACTCGATATCCCTTGACGCCGTGTCAGCCTCCTTTGTTGACACTTTCATCTCGTACGGGGTCGTGAAGGATGCCGATCACGACGATGCAACCAAGTTCCTGAGGAAGGTTATCGCGGAGTATATCGAGCAGGCGTGTGCCCCTCCCCCTGCCTGGAGCTCCACGCGTACCTCGGAATGTGAAATCTGCGAGAGACAGGTTGGATTGACGTATCACCACCTGATACCTCGGTCTACACACGCAAAGGTGTTAAAGAAAGGCTGGCATCCCGAGTCGATGCTCAATAAAGTTGCTTGGCTCTGTCGGTGAGTCTTTCTACTGCTCGTCGCCTGGAATCATGATAGATACTCCAGGGAACTCTGCATGCTAATTTTGAACAATCATAGATCCTGCCATTCTGCTGTGCACAGAGTCGCAAGGAACGAAGAGCTTGCACAGCATTATCATACGGTAGAGCTTCTGCTTGAGAGAGAAGATATTCAGCGGTGGCGAGCATACGCGGCTAAACAGAAATGGAAACCTAGGCCGAAACGATATTAGTAGTGGAAAGCGTCCAGTAGCATACTTGCTAGAAGCATGGTGGCAAACATCTGGTTCTTTTGGAGAAGTCCTGGCCACAATCCTAGTAGGGACCCAGTCCTCATCACGACGCGATCGTGGTAATATCATGTCAATAAGTGCCCAATATCTGCCAGTCTTACACTGAAAACAGTACATATTCCAAGACGTATGTACGTTAATCAGCGACAAGAAGGTACCAAAACACAATATGAAGACGGGCGTGTACAGCCTGAGTATATTTACATCTGAATCCCTCCTTTCATATCACATGCACATGGTATCCTCATCATCCTCATCATCCTCATCCACATCGATGACAGGCAGTGGGTCATCGAGTTCAATGAAGTTGATATCCGGATCCGAGTGATCGAAGGCTAGGGGAATTGAAAGAGTGGCATATCAATTGGGCGTTACCAACGTGTAAGGACGAGACTTACTGCCTGCCATAACGATTCCAAAGCTAGGCGACCAAGGATTCGATTGTAGTTGCGACGGTCGTATGGGCTGGACATAACCCGCATCCATGTCGTACGGATTGTACGAAAACCAACGAATATCTGTTTTTATATCAGTCAGATCTACATCAGGATCGTCGCACAAGGTCTCGAGCAGTTCCCATGAGTTTTTGCTAGTGCGGGGACTGGCGGCACCAAAAGGACTGGAACCAACGTTATTAACTATGACCACCTGGATTGGGGCCACTCCGGTGGCCTTGAGCAGTTGCGTATGCCTTCGTGCCCGAATAAACTCCAGAAGCGCTGCTTTTATAGGTTTCGATGACGCCAGATGGACTTTGAACGAGGTCAGAGAGGGGCACAGAACTGGTTTCTCGCTGTCTTGGGGAGTCATTTCCGTTAGGAGCTCCTCCGTCACGGATGCTGGCATAGACATGGAATTTCGGTTGAGTCGTACTATGAACGCATCACCGCCATTGCCCTCATCTGGTGGCGTTTCCCTATTATTATAGTGAAACCGATTCGAGGAGACGGAGGGATTGCTACCTGATAAAACAAGGTCCTTCACGTTTGTCGCTAGTTGTAAGCATTCCTTCAGTTCAGCAGGCAGGAGGCTATTATCGTCGAATATGAGCGAGGTGAGATTAGGGCCCCAGTTGCGCATGAGCGTAAGAAGCGATGAAACACGCCCGCGTTTGATGGGAACTGTGGTCGTGAAACACAGCTCACGCAGGGATGGGAGGTCAAGGGATTGCACAAAATCTGTCAAAGAGACTTGAGACTGCTCTTGAAGAGATAGCCATTCCAATTGCGGCAAAGGGACGGTGCAACACCTGGTCTCTGTTTCGTTTGACCTTGGGTGGTTATCGGAGCCTGTCCAGGGGGGCCACTGTCGAGGTAGCCTCGACCCCACCACGATGGAACATCGTTTCAGATTGGGGCACTGTCCAAGCAGGTAGGTAGCCGTGACAATGTGGATCGGAACGCCACCATAGCGAGATCGATCGATATGCAACTCGGTGAGGTTTCCCCAGTGTACGTGTGACATCTCATCCAACAGACCTGCGAACATACTCCTGGCAAGGAGAGAACGCAGCGTGGGTGAAGTCACTATTCCTCTAGCAATAGTAGACGAGGAGGATTGGGCTCCCGGCGTTGGACCATTGCCAAAGCCATGTAATGGTGGCATTCCGCCGAAGAGCCTGAAGTCGAGATAGCGGAGCTGAGGCGTGGCGGATGCTGGTATCGCGAGAAAACTGGAAGAGATTCGATGAGAAGCTGATATTTCAAAGCGCTCCCATTGAGAAGAACATCCGCGGATGAGCGACAGTATTGATTCAGTAACGCTGGGGGTCTCGTCGGCAAGGCGCCCCCTGCCAGGCATGTGAGGGTCAGGATCAAAATGCACTGGTCTACTCCATTGAACAACGGATAGAGAGAGAGGGGCTCCCTTGGCTCTTGATAGCCATAATGATACAAGTTGAAACCTATCTTGCATTTTCTTGTTCCACTTTGAAGCCGCGGTTTCGAACATCTCTTTCTGCTCTTCATCCAACCCTCCACTTGACCCTGTGACCTGCCTCACATAACGCGGTGCGGGAGGAAGGGGGATGTGAAGAGAAGACCATAAGGTAGGCGTATCAAGCGCGATCTCGCGCCAAGGCTGACAGACCCGTGTCAAGAGCAGCGGCGCTGCGGAAGACAACATGATCGCGTTGTGCTCTGTAGGGAGACAGTGCTTGAAGATGTGGCGGACGACGTCTGGAGGCAATCGCCGCATGGGTGATAAGATCGCCCTATACCCATCGTTCAGAGCGCGGTGCGCGTCTCGCTTCCTCGTCAGCCCTTCCAGCACCCGTAAAGCGGCGTCGATTTCAGCATCTACCTGCAGGAGTCCCTCGGTCGAATCTTCGAGACGCCGTTTAGCTAGCTGCAATTCCTTGGGTAATGGAGGGTTGTTGGTTATAAGAAGACGAGTCAATGGCCCTTGACGATACCTGGATGGTCGTAGCCAAGGAGAAAGTGCTGCGATATGACCGTCCTATGGCAGTTAGACTAGTTCCCACGCCACCCAGAGCCCACCCATTGGCTATGGGTAACCGGCATTGCTATGAGCTCATAAGACCATATTTATTCGCGCTCACTATTCTTGAGAGCGAGACACGACAAGCCAGGGGTAAACCCTCTAGCAGAATATGAATAAACAACGTTACGATGCAGGTAACTCAAGACAGGCAGAGAAACGCTGGTTTCTTCGGTAAGGATCTCAATAGCCAACTGAGTCCTTGTAAGAGTCTAAAGCCCGTACGAGATGAAAGCATCGAGAAAGGACATTCACAACTGACATTAAATCCACGTCAATACTTGACACTGCTCCTCGACGAGGAATGGGATACACAATACATATACACAACCGTCCATCAGATCCAGAAAATCTCAAGTCACATGGGCTCATCTGGTTCAGAGAAAGCGAGTGATTAATAAAATGGCGGAAGGATACTTGATTGCAGTTAAATAGAGTACACTTACTGTCTTCCAGGATTCCATAACGAGGAGACCAGGTCGTTGCGCGGGGCGGTCGGAATCGCCAATCTGCTGGATCAATCTCATCGTAGGGATTGAGTACAGGCCAGTGAATTTCTGCTTTCAAACCATTTAAATCCACATCCAGATCGTCGCGCAACGTCTCGAGCAATGGCCAGGTATCATTTTTTCTCGGAAGGCCGGGATCTCTGGACCCAAAGTATAGGTGTGTAACTTTGACTGTCTGGATCTGCGATACAGCGCTGGCCTTGAGGAGTTGGGAATGCCTTCGGGCCCGGATAAAGGCAAGAAGCCCTGCTTTTGTAAGCCCCCGTGAGTCCAGATTGACCTTGAACGAGGTCAGAGAGGGACAGAGTACGGATTTCTCGATGTCATGAGGAGTCAACTCTGCCAATATCTCGTCCGTCAGGTATGCCGGAAAAATTCGACGAGACCCCTCTTCATCACTGTCGCTGGCAAATGACGGACTGGTGGTACGATACCTATGCCAAGTCTTCGAACTGAAGTTGCTATCCACCGATAAAGCCAGTTCCCTCACATTGGCCGCTAATTGTAGACACTCCCGTAATTCAGAAATAACAAGAGTGCTGTGGTCAAACATGAGGGAAGTAAGGTTTTGGCCCCAATTGCGCATGAGCACGAGAAGCGATGAGTTGCGACCTCCTGACCTGATGGGAACCGAGGTCGTAAAACACAATGATTGCAGGGATGGGAGATCCAACGCTTGCACGAAATGTGTCAGCGGTTCATGAGATCGTTCGTGAAGAACCAGCCGCTCCAATTGTAGCAAATGCACAACGAGGCCTCTAGTTTCCGTTTCCTTTGTAGTGGGGTCTCTCCGCTCTCGCGACTGCCGAGAAGGCGCTGAATGCGACAATACCGCCATGGAGCACCTTTTTAAGTTCGGGCACCATCCAAGGAGTTGCAGAGCCGTGGTAGTGTGGATTTCTACATGGCCATAGGAACCATCGATATGCAGCTCTGTCAAGCCTCCCCATATGATCTTCGCATCTAGCACACCCTTGACCAGAGTCCTGAAAATCAGAGAGCGTAAAGTAGGTGCAGTCAAAAGGCCTGCAGAAGAGAAAGGGGGCACCGCCGGTGGTGGGTCATTGAAAATATCTGGTGGTAGGCCGGCGGGAACTCCAGAATTTGAGAAGAGGTCGATGGAGTGAAGCTGGGGCGTCTCTGCTGCTGGGATCGACAGAAATGTGGCGACAACGTCCTCTGGTGCTGAGATTTTGATACGCCCCCATTGGAAGGACCATGCACGAATCATTGATACAATGGATTCAGCAAGGTCGAGGGGATCTTCTGCACCATTGCCAGGACCAGGCATCCATTCCGTTCCCGTCCATTGATGGATAGACAATGAAAGCGTGGCCCCCCTCGCTCTTGACAGCCATAAGGATGCGAGTTGAAGCCTGTTTTGCATGTTCCTGGTCCACTTCGCGACCGCGGCCTTGTACATCTGTAAGTTCTCCTCTCCATCCAAGCCGCCACTAGGCGGCACCTGGCTCATCAGTTGGGGTGCGGGTTTGGGAGGAACAGGGATGTGAAGAGAAGACCATAAAGTGGGAGTATCTAGAACAATCTCGCGCCAAGGTTGACAGACTCGTGTTAGGAGCAACGGTGCGTCAGAAGAGGACATGATCGCGTTGTGTTCAGTGGGAAGACAATATTTGAAAATGTACCGGATGATATCTGAGGGTAACTGGCGTATGGGGGATAGAATCGCCCTGTAACCGTCGTTGAGAGCGAGTTCTACATCTCTTTTCCTTGTCAATTCACCCAGCGCCCGTGAAGTGGCCTCGATATCAGCGTTTAGCTGCAGGAGTCCCAGTATCGAATCTTCGAGATGCTGTTTAGCCAGCTTCTTCTCCTCAGGTGATGGGGGATTATTGGTCCTAAGAAGACTGTAAAGAGGCAGATCCGACGAGTTCATGGATTTCCTAGGTGGTCGCCGTGGAAGGAAAGGTAAAGGCTGCGACCCGACCAATTTAGGGTTATCTTATACAATTTCCCACGATTTAATTTCCGCACCCACAATAGCCGCCCATAGCCTGCTGGGAGGAAACGACAATGATATGAGTTCGTAGTTATATAATACTTTACAAGAGACTATCGTAGCTGGGTGCAGCGATACAATCACAGATACTTCCCGTGGTTACACTCGGAAGACCGGGGAAGAAGTATCGCATGGACGTCGCTTCGGCCTGGGTTTCCATTGGAGACGCATGTCCTAGGACAGGCAGAAAGCAAAAAATTTATCCATTATTAATACTGAGTGGTATTAAATTAATGTATGAATTTGTCTCATACGGAAAAGCCCGAAGATAATGGACTCTGCTGATTTATTAATTCAACAGTAACCACCGGTGCCCGTCACCTTGGTGTGCATGCGTTTGCAAGTCGGAAAACGTATGGTAAATTACTGTATAGCTCGCAACATTTGGTTGAGCTCACTGAGATATACAAAGGCGCCGACACTCATAGTGCAGTTCAACATCGGGTTGAATAGAGATCATTTAGGACCCGACGGCATCACATCTACATGGCTATTAACCCGTAGAATATGATAAAAACGCTACATTGTATGTAATTAGGCGGCACGATATGGACCAAGGTCGTAACCCACTCGTTTCGGTGCCACAGTCTTTGGGCGCCTATTATCGTGGACGGACATCATAATCGTGGGAACCAGGGGTTTGTCCCTGACACCTTTCACCATCCCCAGTAGCGGGCTTCAGCTCGTATCTTTATGGCTACCAAGGGCCAAGGGTGCCACTCTGTCAATGTCTATCAATCAATGGAATGAATCCGGATTGCCTCCCGGATTCCAACAACATCCTGATTGCCTCCCGGATGCCAACAACATCCTGATTTTATTACCTTCATCTTATCTCACGAAAGAAGCACTTCTTGACTTTATCCGGGCTCGAAGGCATACCCGGCTCCTCAAGGCTACCTGCGTGTCCATTGTCGAAGATTCAGGCAGTTAAAATTGCCCATCTAAAGTTCTGACCTCCCGGTGTGTATAGAAGCAATGCCTGCCCTTTACTCGAGAGGTTGCGCACTCCAACTCCGGAAGATGGTCTGCTATGCAATTGATCCTGTACTATGTCGACTTTTGATTAATTTCTCATTGGACAGCCCTCTTCTCAGATTCAAGCGACTACGGCTTTTGACTTTAGACTTGGGGGGTGTGAATTTTGGGTGCTGGTGGCTGGCTCCCGTAAATGATGAATTTGAACAGTCTTTTGCCTGTATCTGTAAAAATAGCAACCGACAAGTATACCATGCCGGCTCAATGCTTTCCTGTGTATTCCTCGCATACACCTTCTCGATATCGCGATTGTGGCAAGCAAGGTACAGGGCGCTTAATCTTGCATGTAAGCGCGCGGTGCCACGGCCTCGAGTCAACCGAGGCTAATGACGTCTTCCCTGTCGACAGTGGGACACTCTAACGTTAGATGATGTTGAAATCTCGTTTCATCATCGATCATCCATGTCCCTTCATGGAAATGGCGACACCTTTCCATACTTATCGGAAGGTTGATGGATATACACAAAATGTGCGTCATAGCAATACAGGCGAACGTGGAGAAGCAGCCATGCCTCGCGGAACGCTTGAAGCCAGTCGATAAGCTAACATTTATCGAATCTTTCAGTGTGTACCCCGATGGGAATGGCTTGCATTGGAGGAAGTTCCAGTCGATCCTCTTCACTTGAAAAGGATGCTTTATCGATATTTTATTTAACGCCTCTTCATGATTATGACGTCCGAGTCAAACTGATACAGATCGATAACTGTCACCGTTCCCATAAGGCTAGCATTCCTTTGATCTGATACTATTGGGGTTGGGAAATAATTCTAACATTCCGAAGAAGAAAAAGAGTATGCATGTTGCCCATTTCAATCCAAAATGCCCGAATAAGAATGCGAGAAATGTAAGCCTTACTGAACTATGTCTGATTATTTATACAACTGATGACCAAAGCAATGTACGCCCTTAAGTCAAACCTATTCTTACATGTACCCGAAAAAAAGACTGGAAATTGTTATTGATTCTCTTATCTCTTCGTTATTGGAGTCTTGAGAGTGAACGGCGGGAATCAGCACCTAGAGGGAGCCATTTGAGGTTAAGAGGTTGCTCCACAGGTTGAACAGTCGAGTCGATAGAGTCTTCTGACAAGCTCCTGCTATACCGAGCTGCGAGACTATCCACGACCATGGGCTCGCTAAAATCGACGATGTACGGCTCGGTAGGTTGCTCGCCTTCGGGAGGCCCTGTAAGGTGTGTCCGATAGTGCCGTTTGGCGTTGGAGATTACCGAGAACGTCTTATCACACCCTTCCCAAGTACATGGGTAGGCTACGCTCAGGGTAAGTCTATGCGGAGGCAGGGATGGTTAAGAGCTTACGCTTAGACTTGGTATGCATGTTCATGTGGGTGCGCAACCCGCTCGGGCTAAGATTTATGGGCATTCATTAGATTTTCCATGGCGGAGGTAATGCAGTGTCTCACCGGGGAAATGCTTTGTCACATATGTTGCATTGGTGGAACTTGACCTTCTTGGCTCGGTACCCAGGTGGATTGCTGAATTTGGTCATGACGACTTTAGAGAACGATAGCTCCTGTGGGTGTGGCAGAGAGGCTGTAAATGAGTCAAAGAAGATGGTACCATGCGAAAGGCGTACCCCGGACTGCTCGACATCCGCTGGATATGTTGTTGTACTTACTGACGAGGATGCCACCTCGTTTTCGGCTTGGGGAGAAGAGGGTCTTGGCGAGCTTGTTCTACCACCTACTTTGGGCGGTCTGTTGGGATGACGATGCCAGCACTTGCCATCATCGCTGCGAAACATGAAGGTGCTGTCTTCGTCGCATCTGACAGATCTAGGATGATCGGTTGAACTTCCTACATAGGGGAATGCGTCACCGATTATGCTCCAGAACAAGTATACTTACTTTTGCGCTGCTCCTGGCGGCTTATAGGGCGCGAAGGTGTTGCTAGAGACGAGCGCTGAGATGATTCGGGAAATTGGAGGGAGGATCCCACGTCCCGCTGCACTGTGAATGATACTCTTTAGTCCGGACATGTCCCGATTTCAGGAGTGAGGAAAGCATCGCAGTACCAATTTCTATTTCTTGGCTCTCGACATTGCCTTCAATGTTCGTCTATAAAGGCTTCGATTAATTTACAAAAATGCTCGCAAGAGACCACGTACGTGCATGAGAAGAAAGGACAGTAAGATCATCGTTCAAATGATAGTATACGTCTTCCTTGTGTCCGGTTACGGTCGCAAGAACAGCTTCAGGAGTAGCCCGTCGAAATGACATTCGACCAGGGTACTGAAAGAAAGACCACGGGGGCAGTGTGTGCACCAGAAGGGCAACAACAGAAGCGACCATCTATATTTAGTGTGCCAGGTATCGTTCCCAATGATGCAACCTTTCGTCAGAAGGCCAAATGTCAGAAACCTTCCAGGGTTCTTACGCAGCGATGGAGCCCAATCAATGGACCCTTTATTAGGCTTCAAAGCTTCATGACGGGTATGACGTCGTTCAAGGTTCGGTGGTGACGTTGCAATGCAGTGGGCGTTTCTGACCCGCGAGATTTATGCAGCCGCCGGTGTACGAGAAGTCCAAGGTTTCAGCAATGTAGCAATTATCTGAGAGAATTATGTAGCAATCGAACGCGAGGTAAGGAATCCAAGGATGCCTGATAGGACGCTCTCCTGAAGTTGGGCTAATCGCAAGTTCTTTATATAGTCTCCAGAGTTGATCTTGCAGAGACCTTATCGCAGCTTTACCTCTAGCTGGTAGTCCACATATAATTTCTGTAATACAGAGGTGAGTTACGCGAAGCGCCGAGCACGGGAGTCAATCGCTGGTGACTGTCACTAACTTGCGGGCTTGGCACGCGCTGCAACTTTGACCGAATCCGTACATGTGTCGGCAATTGCCGATACCGAGTCGGAAGGAAAACCTACAAGGAGACGTCCTTCTCAAAGGACACTCCTGATCATGAGCAGGATTGTACGTGACGTGATAAACTCAAGCCATTAAACACAGACAACGTGGCAGTAGATTGAAAGGAACTACCAGTCCTAGTAATACCAAGGCCCGGAAACAGTAGCGTGGCTTTCATCCATTCGGGTGGGCCAACGGAATACCATATCGTCTTTCATTCAGCGGGGTGGCAGATAAATCTGACTCATATGTAAGCCATTTTAATGTCTCAACCCTTTGATTAAGGGTTTGATGCGGTGTGGAACGGAGTCAAATGCGACGGGTTTCCTTTATTAGGCAATCAAAGACCCGTTTCTGGTGGCACAGATGTGCTTTGATGGTAGAAAACGACTCAAAGCACAATGGGTAGTCGAATATATCTACAGAAAAGGAAATGCGTCTTAACTACATACCGCAAGGCGCTACTACGTTACCAAGGCCCATTGAACTTGTGTGCCAAAGCGCCAGACATTGGGGGGTGGGTATAAAAGCTGGGGGAGTAGACCACTCTTGAGCATTCACCACCACCCACCTTTCTACCACTTTAATCGTGCCCACTGCTTATTGGAATTTACCCACTATGTCATCTTCAGCAACAACCGATGGTTCTAAGAATGATTTGCTCCTTCCCATCGACGAATCCTTTCTCGAGAGTCGGAGATTGTCTGCGCCTTCTGCACCACCGATGTTAGGTGGGCTAGCCCCAGAGATTGCACCTTCCCACAATAGCACAGATGATCTTCTTCCAGAGTATTGGGGAGACTCGAATTCATTCTCTCAAGGATTCAGCATTTTTACGAACAATGCACTGTCCAACGATACCACAACCGGAACACCTGAGACCAGGCCACTCATTCAAATGGAAGAATCGTCACCCCAGAATTTTGGTACACACTCTCTTTCACAAACACTCGATCAATTCAGCCTCGGAGATCCATTCAGCAGCTCCCCTCCCGCTGGAGCTGGAGGGAATAACAATGTCGACGACGGACACTGGGGCCTCATAGAAGATTATGCTAATGTGGCATCCACTGTGAAGAAAGGAAGCGAGAAAAATACAGAGAGGTAGGCTACACTATTGGTTTGCTGCGTCACTGTATAATCATTCTAATGATGTCCATAGCGCCCCCGTCGCTGGTCCCGATACTCAAGATGTTGCCTTGGATCAAGCTTTGGAACTCGAATCGGAGTCGTTCTTTCGTGCCATGTACGCTGAAGTTTGGGACCGTCCACTTCCAGGATACTCTAGCCAACAGAATGTCGCAGGAGGGATTGTTGATACAGCGCATCCATTGCCAGGACCGGCTGATCAACAGAATGTCGCAGGAAATGGAACGGCTGCCGTACCACATAGGTTGCAAGGACTCTCTAGTCAACGGAACCTCACGCAAGGTGGAACGCTTGGCGTGACCCATTCATTGCCAAGACCCTCTGGTCGACGGAATCTCGGTGGAGGTGGAACGCTTACTACAACCCATCCTTTGCCAGGACCCTCTGGTCAACAGAATCTCGTGGGGGGCGGAACGCTTAATGCGACTCGTCCATTGCCAGGTTCCTCTGGTGGACAGGGTCGCAGGGGGGCAAAAGATCTTGGACCATCTCAGCCAGGGGCCGGGTTCAAGCGCTCCAACTCCGAGAGAGATGAAGAGGATGAGGAGATAGAGTCTTTGAAAGAGATCAAGCGCCAACAGATCCAACAGCTCATCTATTCACGACCGTGGGTACGTTTTCCTCCTTCGCAGGGTGCCCCCAGTGGTCCAGTTGCGGGACCATCGCAACCCAGAGTTGTCGGCCCTCGTAATAACCCAAATTCCAGCTCGAAGGGTGGACGGAAAGGCAAAAAGGCGTCGTCAAAACGCAAACTCACCCCCGGCGCTCTTCGCTCCGCAAACGACGATCAGAGCAATACAAGCACGCCTCCACCCTCAAGTTCAACTATGAAGAGACCTTGCCGTATCCGATGCCGGTGGGTAACGAAAGGCAATCCGGCGGTCGACAATGACTATACCGTGTGTGGGGCATGGATTTATCCAGAACCGATGAAGCTGTTTGGAGCGATCCAGGAGCATGTTAGAGAGAGACATGAGGGTGATATCACCATCAAGCTTCGGACTTTTAGGCCGCCGAAGAAGCGAGAGGAGGACCTACCGTCTCCACCACCCCAATGGCCATCGACATCGACGCAACCTCAGCCTTCAACGTCACAGTTACCCCTGGGGGCCGATACGAAGCCAGCGTCGGGTCCACCCCCGCCCCAGCTACTGGCCTCACTGGCTCCAGCACCTGCCCTCGTTCCAGCTTCCTTGCAACAGACCACGGTATTCCCAGCCTTGCAACAGACCATGGAATCCCCAGCCTTGCAACAGTCCATGGAACCCTCAGCCTTGCAATCAGACCCAGTCGAACAGACCACTTCCGAGGGATCCGCAAAGGAACCAGTGATGATGGAGGAATACGAGTCCGTCTGCTGCCAGTGGCTCTGTGAGGTAGACGACCCCGTCTCCAACAAGCCCGGCGGGAAACATTCAACTCCAACTCCGCCTCCGCCTCCACCTCCACCTCCACCTTCTGGCAAAGGCAAAGAAAAAGCAAAAGAGGAAGAAATACTACCAGGACGGTTCAGGATCTGCGGCCAGGAGTTGGCAATGGACAACCTCGGGAGGCACTGTATGCGGGGGGAGCATCACATGCCGGAGGTCGAGAGGATGGTGTGTCCGGTCAGTCCCTACTGCGAGCCGTTTAAGGACCGCGTCGGCGGGGACAAGTTTTCGTTTAGGCGGCATCTCACGAAGAGACATCCGTGGATTACCCCTGAGCAACTTCAGGAATATTTGGACGGTGTTAGCGTGGGGTGGGACTAGTAAAAGAGTCGTAAGGGTTCAGCGTAACAAACTTGTACGAGAAACGAATTTGGCCGTTAACCAGCTTCTCAATAAATAATGTAGGTATTTATTTATCTCTCTTTCTTTTGTAGTGATACATATACATATGATATACTTACTATACGTTATACTTGTTTATCTCTTGTTCCTTGACAAAATATAACATTCTTTGTTAACTTGAACGCTGAGAACGAAAAACGCCTCCAGAACCAGCAAGTCATATGCCCATTTTGAATATCGTCCGCCATCAGACTACGGCCACGCAGCTCAGTACTTTATCCGGTCAACCGTCAAGAAGCTTGGAATATATATACTGTACAGTATCTTATCAAGATAGTAGTAGGGATTAGTGGTGGTGATAAATCCTCGAGAGTGTATGTATGTGGATGGTCTAGATAGATATACGTCGCAACGTCGCACAAGGGCAGTAGTGACACTCTACGTGACTACCTTCCCTGACTGGACCTCCCAGCCTCCGCTCTCGACTTCTTAGTCTCAATCCGGACATAGTCATCTTCAGGCGAAGGGTTATGACCTATACACATATCGCGTCATTCTTTAGATCCCACAGGGCCGCATGCTGAGAGAAAGAAAACTCACATACCAGGCGCACCGGTTGGAATCTGCATAGAAGGTCCAAGCCCTGAATCGCCCTCCTTCTTCACGTTCATATACGCCTCTCCGAGCATTTGAAGCGCTACAGCGCGTAACTGGAGTTTCTCGCGAGGGACAGTCGGGTCGGATAGGATCCGATCGCAGACTTCGCGGAGGACGGACTCGATTTCGAGTTTCGTGCCCTATTTCAAGTTTGTGAGAATCGAAATTGGAAGGGTTCGATATGGGCAAGAGAGAGGAGAAACGTACCTTGAACAACGCCTGCAAACCCTTCTCAGCAGCTTGTTCTTCCAGCTTTCTCCGCTCTTCAGGGGATAAACCGTTCGCTGACTTTTCAGCAGCTGCAATTTGGTCAAAGACGGCTTTGAGCTCTATCGCTGCGCGGAGCGTTGATACTCTGTTGGAACACAGTTAACATTAAGACTTAAATCGATATTGAAGGAGAACATGATTATAACGTACGTCTCGCTAAACACGTGGTATTTGCCCTGGACGTTATGCAGCCACCCGCCCATTCCAAAGAAGGTCTGGTTCGTGGCAAGATAGTGCTTGGCTTTAGAAGCGTATACGAAGCCAATTGCGTGTAGGAGGTCGGCACCGTATGATTCACGTTTCAGGTCCCTGTGTTCGACAATCGATTAGCGTTAGACTCTCTCCCATGGCAGTTAAGTGTATGATGCAGCGGAAAAGACTCACTCAGCTTCGAGTTCGCAGATGGTCTTCCAGCTCCGTGAGACGTCAGCATCGCCGGGACCCGTCGCGGATTCGGTGAAGATGCCGAGTTTGCGCGCGAGGTTCTCGACGAGCTGGCCGACCCTCTCTGCGCGTGCTGCCGCTTTCTATAATGATTTGAACCATATATCAGCAATTCACTCAAGGCAAGTAAATAAAAAAGACATACCTCGGCATTCTTCTGCTTCTCTTTCTCAGCTTTAATCCTATCCTTCTCCTCCTTCTTGGCTCTCTCCTCGGGAGTCATATTCTTGACATCCATCTTCTTACTCCCCTCTTCCTCGCCCTCGTCTTCCCCTTCCTCTTGCATAGCAGCTTTCATCTCCTGCGCCAGCCCGATATGCCCAATTATAGGTATAAACCGCTCTCCGCCGAAAATCGCACCGAATACTTCCTCGGGATCGACGAACCCGCCTTCGGGTTGACTCTCCTTTGCGCCGAATTCGTTGTACTTCTTGCGTAGGTCTGGGTCCGAGAGGGTTTGGTAGGCTATACCGATCTGTGTGAAGCGAGAGGCGGCGGTTGGATCGTCTGGGTTTTTGTCTGGGTGGTGTTTGATTGCTAGGCGACCTATATTCAAAACGGTGTGAGCTGATGTAAAAAGAAACAAAGAAAGGAAGGAAGCTTACGATAAGCTTTTTTGATATCGTCTGTTGTTGCATCTACCGGAACGCCCAGGATGTCATAATAACCAGTTTCCAACGGTCGTTCCTGCGTCCCGATTTTCCGTCCTTTCCGTTGTCCGTTCCCACTGCCGCTACTACTTCCTCCTCCTCCTCTTCCACTGTCTGTGGAAACAGCAGATTGCCCGGATACCGAAGGCCCATAGCCGGGAAGGTATTGTGCGTAGTACGGTGGTACCTGGCCTGGGTAGAACGTATGCGTGAATACTGACCTACATTTCCAGCATTGGACGCGCAGGACGCTGCGCTGAGGTGGGACGGGTATAGGCAGTGGGAACTCTATAGGCACGCCACACGAGCTATTTGAACATGTTGTAGGGATGTGCGGGTGTATAGGTCTAGAAGGGAGTGCGGTGCCCGTCGACATTGAAATAGATTCAAACGGATATTCAAAAATTCGTAGTGGGGATCGTGAAGTCGTTGACTGGTGTGTAAGGAGATTAGTCGAGTGTATCCGAAGAGTTTTTCGGTATAATGAGCCTGGTATGAGGAGTTTGGGGGCTCAAACCGCTGCGGTCAGGCAGGTAAGGAGTGGAGGAAGCTAAGGCGGGAGGGCACCGCCACACACGAGGTTTCGGCTAATGACAGGGGTGAGATGCCCATAAATGTAGTCTCTCCGAGTCAGAAGGAGACTGGCAAAGTGCTGGCATGTGGGAGATGGTCTGGGAATATTAGAGTGGTTCTAGAGGTACGATATATATATTATGGGATAGTATACAGGCGTTTGAGTGTTTCTTTAGACTTCTACGATGTTGCTGGAGCCTCGACTGGTTTCCGGTTTACGATTTCTTTTTGCTTTGACGCTTCTTGTTCTGGGTGGGACGGAGCCTCCGTTGTGGATGAAGGGGCAGGGGTGGGTTTGGCGTTCTTACCCTTGCCTGGAGGAGGAGGATAGTAAACCTTTTCCTATACAGCAGGGTTAACCAATGCTCGAAACGAGATCGAAGACGAAGCAGATGTCGCACCTTTTTCTTCTTCTTTTGTTCAGGCTCTGGAGGTGGATAAGCAAGCTTCTCGATCTTCTGCCATTCTTCGCTCTCCTCAAAGACTTTGCGGATAGGTTTCAAGATTTCGTTGATACCTGTGATGACGGCGCCCTTCAAATCACCAGGATGCAGATTCTTGTCCTTGAAATCAGCGCTGATCTCCTCAAAGTTCTTGTAATGCAAAGAACCTCCCCACTTCTCATCTCTATAAATCGAGAAGATCACATCCTCCGGCGCGGATTCAGTCGTAAAAGGCCTCGGGAGATCGTCTAAACTCAATCCCTGTTTCTTCGCGGTCTCGAGGTGGTCTTTGCGCAGCTGGCTGATGGGCATCAACACCGCACCGACGAAGGCGAGGACGCCGTTTTCCTCGACGTTTCCTTCTTCGCAGAAGGCGAGCTTGATCTTCTTTTTGACGACTTCGGGGGGATCGAGGATGTCGATCTTTGAGTTGGGATCAGATGCCGACATTTTTCCTCCGCTGAGGCCTGGGACCATGGCGTTCATCAGGTGTGCACGCTTGGCGTAGCCAAGACGTGGGAGATAGAGTTCGGCGAATGTGAAGATTTTGCGCTGGGGGGTTGTTGGTTAATGTGTAGGGAAGAGGGGGGGTAGGCATACCTGGTCGATTCCTCCGAATTGGAAGTCGCAGCCGAGATATTGCTCGTCGAGAGCTTGGAGCCCGGGGTATAACAGTCCACTAAGAAGAGGGCTCTCGACCTGTTTTACGACCTCCGCTCCGGCCTTTTTGGCATCGTGCTCGGAAACGATGGAGCAGAGCTTGTAGTTGTCTAGATTGTACTCTTTCGTCAGTTGGTAAGACGATCCTTTATAACAAGAATTAATTCAGTATCAGTATATCGAGGGTGAGAGGAATCGACGTACCAGTAACGAATTTTAGTTTGTCCGTGGGGATGTTGAGAGATTGGAAAACGGAGCGGACGATGAATTCGTAGTATTTGGTTCGATGGGCAACCAAGGCGAGTGGTGCCTTTAGGTTATCCAAAAAGGCGTGAACGTCCGCAAGCAAAACCGTCACTTCTACTCCAGCCCGCAAAAAGTCTGAAATCTTCGTCAGAGGCACAAAGTAACCAATATGTGCTGTTATTATAATCAAAATCAATGGTTGATTAGTGAATTCAAATATCGACCCCCAATAGATTAACAGACGTACGTCGTCCGGTAGGTGCGGTTCCTATACGATTTGACGATTTGTTAAAATCAGAATAGAATTTATAATATAAAATGTAATGCACACCCCAGTAGCATTTCGGATGTCTTCCTTCAGCCAGGATCCCCTTAATTAAATCTCCACCCAAAACCTCCTGAAGCCGTCGAGTGATCAACTCAAATCTCTCTTCGGGAGACAATTGAGCATTTTCAGGTTCCAAATCCGGGCCTTGAGGTACCGGCTCAGGTTCAGTCGTCGCAAACGAAGTTTCAGAGGCCATAATCGCAGCAAAAAAAGCCCTCCGCAAACGCTGAGGGTAAGGGTCGAGGTCAACTGGCAGCTGCAGGAAGAAACAAAATAGCGATTTGAATTGATTGATATGACTCGTTCAGGGGCTCGGCAGTTGCCGTGATGGCAGATGTGGTTTTGTTTTCTCAGCGTCCAATGATTTGCAGGTTTTCCATTACACTTCCAGGCGCGCGCGTAGTCCCTGCAAAATACCCTTTAATGGAACCGGGAGCGACACCAAGGACTGAGCCTGGCTCGGGTGGGCGACCAGGCTCGACGACCTCATCGAAACTGACGCCGAAAGAAATAGAGATTATCAAGACCAAGGAGCCGTTATATGGCTTATTGTCTAGAAATGTTACTGGGGACCGCGTTAGAATGGCTTTGGTGCGTTCTATGAAACTTTTTATGGGATTTGAGCCTTATCGTTGACTAGGAAAGCGATTTGAATCCGTTCACGAAAGTGCCTCATACTGCCCAATACAAGAAGATCCTGGAAGCTCGTAAGAAGCTGCCAGTTTACGCCCAGATGGATGAATTCTTGGCCATGGTACGTCTAGTGCGCTTGCAGGTATCGAGAAAGAGAAGGCTGATAAATGAAAACGAAACAGTTCAACAAAAACCAAATCATCGTGATGGTTGGTGAAACCGGATCTGGAAAGACAACACAGTGCGTTTTCAATGAATAGTCTATCCTAGGTTTCTCAAAACATAGTGTGGGACTGCAGCTAACGACTTGTCTTGTTCTTCGTGAAAAGGATCCCGCAGTTCGTCGCCTTCTCGGATTTGCCACATACCAAAGGCAAGATGGTCGCTTGCACGCAGCCTCGTCGAGTCGCTGCCATGTCGGTTGCTAAGCGTGTGGCAGACGAAATGGACGGTAAGTCTCCCAATTATATCTTGTTTGATGTTCTATTGACACCGTGTTAGTCCAACTCGGTCGCCAAGTTGGTTACTCAATTCGTTTCGAGGACATGACAGAACCAGGTACCACTTTCCTCAAGTACATGACCGACGGTATGCTTCTGCGTGAAGCGATGAACGACCCCGAGTTGAGCCGGTACAGCACCATCATCCTCGACGAAGCCCACGAACGGACGCTCGCCACGGATATCCTCATGGGCCTGCTCAAATCCGTCGCCAAAAAGCGGCCCGACCTCAAAATCATCGTCATGTCCGCGACACTCGACGCCCTCAAGTTCCAAAAGTACTTCAGCATCCGCTCCGATACCCAGGCGCCCTTGTTCAAAGTCCCGGGTCGCACCCACCCCGTCGAGGTGTTCTACACCCAGGAGCCCGAGCCGGATTATGTTGAGGCCGCTATTCGAACGGTGCTGATGATTCACCGGGCTGAAGAGCCAGGAGATATCCTTCTTTTCCTTACTGGTGAAGAAGAAATCGAAGATGCTTGTCGCAAAATCAAGCTGGAGGCAGACGACTTGCTGAATCAGGATCCTGATTCAGTCGGACCTGTCGTCTGCATTCCCTTGTACTCATCTCTCCCGCCAGCTCAACAGCAGCGGATCTTTGACCCGGCGCCGGGCCCTAGGTCGCCTGATGGCCCGCCTGGCCGCAAGATCGTCGTTTCTACCAACATCGCTGAGACCAGTCTGACGATTGACGGTATCGTGTACGTCGTCGATCCCGGGTTCTCGAAGCAAAAGGTGTACAACCCGCGCATCCGAGTGGAGAGTTTGCTCGTGTCTCCGATCTCCAAGGCGAGTGCGCAGCAGCGTGCGGGGCGTGCTGGACGAACGAGGCCTGGCAAGTGCTTCCGGCTCTACACCGAGAAAGACTTTATGAAGGAGTTGGAGGAGCAAACGTACCCCGAAATCCTTCGGAGCAACTTGGCCAATACGGTTTTGGAGTTGGTTAAGCTGGGTATCAAGGTCGGTAGTTTTGTGGTGTTATGATCCCCGACTCGAAAAGCTGACTCGTATCGTATCGTAGGATCTCGTCCACTTTGACTATGTTGATGCTCCTGCACCGGAAACACTCATGCGGGCATTAGAGCTGCTCAATTTCCTCGCCGCGCTCGACGACGAAGGTAATCTGACCCCGTTGGGTGGCATGATGGCAGACTTCCCTCTCGATCCCCAGGTCAGTGTTCTTTTTTTGATATCCGGCGTGATAAACCCTTGCTCATTCATCTATCCATCTCCCTATTAACTATCCATCTCACTGTCTTTGGCCTTCCCGCTCCTCGCTTAGCTTGCCAAAATGCTTATCGTCAGTCCGGAATTCCGGTGCAGCAACGAGATTCTTACTATCACCGCGATGATGTCAGGTGTGTACATTGTCTTGCGCAATATTATTTCTGCTTCTTTTGCACTCGGGTCAACTTTTGATCTTTGTTTGTGTTTAGTGCCAAATGTCTGGCTTCGCCCGGCGAACCAGCGACGTGAGGCGGATGCTGCCAAAGCGAGACTTACGGTTCCCGATGGAGATCACCTCACGCTGTTGAATGTTTACAACGAATACAGGCAAAGTACATTGTCTTCTCCCTTTCTTTACGATATTCTCGTGCCTTGACACATCTTCCTATCTATATCTACAGATCAACACGACAGAAACTGGGCTTGGACGAACTACCTGAACCAACGAGCTCTCGCTCAGGCCGACAACGTTCGGAGCCAGCTTGAGCGGACGATGGAGCGGTTCGAGATTGCGAGCATCTCGCTGTCGGATACGAAGAAGCTCTACGTTGCGGTCCGGCAAGCGCTCGTGAACGGCTTCTTTATGCAGGTTGCGCACCGGGAGGGCGAGAAGGGCCAGTATCTGACGGTGAAAGACAATCAGGTCGTTGCGCTCCACCCTTCATGTGGACTCGAATCTCAGCCGGAGTGGGTCCTCTTTAATGAGTTTGTCCTTACCACGAGGCCGTATATTAGGACTGTTTCGGAGATTAAGCCGGAATGGTGAGTCTTGAGTCTTTCATTATCATTATTTGATCTCTACCGCCCACTTTCTCGTTTTATTCTGTTTCGTTACCGCCGCTATCGTTGATTCTGATTGGGTTCAAAAAATTTCTAGGTTGTTGGAATATGCCCCACTTTACTACGACCTGAAGACGTTCCAAGATTCAGAGACGAAAAGGGCTTTGCAGCGTGCTGCTGCTAAAAAGTATGGGAATGTGTACATTGGTGGGAGTGGCAAGCGGAGTGGGAGCAGCAGTAAAGCTGGGACTCCTGATCCTCGTGAATACAAGAAGGCGAGGAAATAAGCAATTTGGAAGGTGTAGAAGGTTAGTGTGGGATGGGGGTTGTTGGGGATGTGAAGGATGAGGGAGATTGTAAGTCTCGTTATTCTTTTTGGACGGCGTGAGGCTGATTAGTGGTTGATAGGTAATATTGCTTGATTACTTTTAGATTTTATCGTAATGAACGAGATTCATGAGATTTATTCTGGCTTCGATTCGTTCGACAGCCGTTCAGTGATGCCCCAGTACACCCATGAGCCCTATTAACGTCTTAACATTAAGACCCGCCATGCGAAATATGAAGATGACGTGAAGGTGTGCGTAAATAATGTCGGATGAACTGACCGATCGTGTGCACCATTTTGCTGTTCGATATGGAGGACTCAAGGTCCAGACCCTGAAGCTTTGAAGGATGACACGGTGGTGGTACCCTGGTGAGTGCATACGACCGTCAAATGAACATGTATCGAAATCGACTTTGCCTATCCAGGACATGATCCATTCGCTTTTCTATCGCTCTAGCTAGGATCTTGGTAAGTATACGACTGTTTCAAGCCCGAAATGCAACGGTAACTGAGCTGTAGCTGCAGCTGCACCTCTGAACTGAAATCGGTCTCCTGTACGTCTCGGCAACTAAACAGAGGTGCGAGCTCTGTTGACAACATGGTCCCGACAGATTTCGGCTCCATGTTGACAATTCGGGATTCGCGGTTACGTTGCCTATGACAGATGACCTGGGGTGTTCTCCTTGGACAATCATGATGGAAGATACTCCTATCTATTGGATCTCGGGAAGCAGGTTACAGATAACGGCGGATATCTCTTTCCGAGCCACCCACTCAAAGCTCATTCGAAGCATATGTAAGTGGATTTCTCGTCTGGGAGCGACTGGCTGTTGATACCTCTTGTGCAGAAATTTTTCTTTCTTGTCTTGCCTACGCAAATCATTCTATGATGTTTTTGCGGGGTTGAGCGTGCCGACCTCCATGTGGGATGTGGGGAGCATTAAGCAGCGAGCATGGCGAAAATCCTACAATGCTACTTGTCCCAAAGCGTCCGACTTCCCATCATAACCCCTTTCATATCGGACTGAGGTTACGCCGTATTCGGCACATGCTTCAGATCACCCCACCGTCGTAGCATTCCTTGCTCCACCTGGGTTAGTCATAAGGATTGTATGCAGTGTACCAACCCCTGCTAGCAAAATTTTGAGCCAAGGTAGGTTCCCATATAGTTGCGATGTTCGTACTAAGGCTGACTAAGTATCGATACATAGGGAGAGTTTTTGAGGCGGAGTTGGAACGAACATTTCGACTTTCCAGTTAACGGAGAACCTGTGGAGCTTCTCTTTGGCGTATCCGAATTCCATCTCTTCTGTGATGATTGTTGCGATGGTCAGTCACTTCTGAATGTAAATGCCCATGCCGTAAGTCGGATTCTCTCATTGAACCCAAGAGATCACAAAGTTTGGGCATCGTATCCTCCCAAACAGCCTTCCGCATCATCGAGGTTCAAAATTTTGTTCTCAAAGCCACCCATGACCGCGGGCATCAGATGAAGAAGGTTATGAGCATACTTGCGTATCCCCGGGAGGGTAAGTGAATCTGTGCATTCGGCGTATGCTCTAGATGTTGGGCTGAGCTCAGAATAAAGCATGCAATGCAATGGGAAGCTTCGCCGCTGCCTTGTGATGCCAACAACGTGTAAGCAAAATTCGGGTTTCATAGGTCATATAGGTTTTTTCGCATGCTTAGTGGAGAGACTATTTAAAAGGACACGAGGGTCTTCAGGAGCGCCTGGGCTTCTTACCTTCCACTACCCCCCAGGTCCACCGGTCACAGTCCAGAAAGAGTAGGCCATGTCGACCGACAAGCATTCGACAGAGAAATCGAGCATTGATCGTGATGAAGAGGGTGCCGCCGCCACTCATCGGCCTGTGGATCTCGCTAACAATGTAGAGGCACGGTAAGTATGCGTTGCTCGTTGTCTGATTTACTCACTCGCTCTGGGCGCTCACGAACGCATCATGTTTTTTTCTTTGCGATAGGATCCAGAACCCTCTTCACGGCATCCCAGAGGCAACGCTCCTCAAGCAAGTCGAGGTATTTACGAAGGAGAAGGGGCTCGAAGACAAGGTCGAGATATTCAAAAAGGGGGCTCTGCTTGCGCAAAACCCTGGCGATTTCGAGACGATCGCTGGCATGACGGAAGAAGATAAGGAGCACATCCGGCGGGAAACGACACGTGCGCGAGCTTATATTTAGAACAAATTGGGCTTTTTTTGCTGAAGTTTCATTTCTTTGAAGATCGTTGGCGCCAATCGAAGGATCTTTATATGACAATTGTCATCTGCAGCTTGGCCGCCGCTGTGCAGTATGTTCATGCCAACTCAATTCCTAGTTTTTGAAGTTATACTGACGAAATAACCTACTTATAGGGGTTGGGATCAAACGGGCTCTAACGGCGCTAACCTGTCCTTCCCTGAAGAGTTTGGGTTGCTGACCACAGATCCTAATGACCCAAACAGGAATAGAAATGACTGGATTATCGGAGTCATTAATGCAGGGTACGTCGTCGAGAGTCGAATCGCTCAATCCATTCTAACCTTTTTTGCATTATTGTAGGCCTTACATTGCCTCCTGTTTAATCGGTTGCTGGCTAACGGACCCGTTAAATTATTACTTCGGTCGACGCGGCACCTTGTTCTGGTGTGGTATCTTTTGTACCGTAAGTGTCATTGGCCAGGGACTATCACAAACGTGGTACCAGCTCTTCGTGAGTTTGCTTGCTAGCTCAACTCTGTTGTGAAACGGCTAACGTAACTTCGTCTTTTAGGTTTGCCGATTGCTGTTAGGGTTGGGAATGGGACCTAAAGCTACTACGTCCCCTGTTTTCGCCGCCGAGAACGTACCTGCCAATATTCGTGGTGGATTGGTGATGTCCTGGCAAATGTGGGCAAGTCATTCCGCTTGTTGAGCCGGCTGGACGAATTACTCATGTTCCGTGTAGACGGCATTTGGTATCTTCCTCGGGTTTTCAGCCAATTTGATCTTGCATAACGTCGGTAATATCGCATGGCGTTTGGAATTGGGATCTGCGTTCATTCCTGCTGTCCCCTTGACTATCGGCATCTACTTCTGCCCGGGTAAGCTTCTCATTGTCATCCCGAGAAGCTACATTCACATCAATCATTTACTCAGAATCTCCTCGTTGGTACATGAAGAAAGACAGGTACCAGGACGCGTTCAAGTCGTTCCTGCGCCTCCGAAACAGCGAGCTACAAGCTGCTCGCGACATGTACTACGTTCACTGCCAGCTGGTCGAGGAATTCAAAGTCTTGAAAGGCTCCAACTACTTTTCGCGATTCTTCGAGTTGTTCACCATCCCTCGCATTCGACGCGCTACTTTGGCCAGTTGGGTTGTCATGATTGCTCAGCAGATGTGTGGCATCAACATCATTGCTTTCTATTCGTCGACGATCTTCGCGAATGCGGGATACTCAGTAACACAAGCTTTGTTTGCTTCGTGGGGATTCGGCTTGGTCAATTGGCTCTTCGCCTTCCCTGCTGTTTGGGTAAGTTGGTTTGGCTCCTTTACAGCGTTATGGTGGTGTCTGATTGGGATCATAGACTATTGACACATTTGGCCGTCGAAACCTGCTATTGTTCACCTTCCCCAACATGGCATGGACACTTCTTGCGGCTGGATTCTGCTTCTATATCCCTGAATCGAGCGGGGCTCGTGTTCCCCTCATCGCCTTGTTCGTCTTCATCTTTGCAGGTGCGCTAAGTCTCCTGTCCCTGTGACTGAACGGGGTCAGCCAACTGAGTTGCTGTTGCAGCATTCTATTCTCCTGGAGAAGGGCCTGTACCTTTCACGTATTCTGCAGAGGTTTTCCCTCTTACTCACCGAGAAATGGGAATGTAAGAGTTTTTTTTTCCCTTGTTCTTGCGTTTGCATGATAGCTAAACCCATTATTGTTCTAGGTCTTGGGCTGTCGCGACCAACTTCTTCTGGGCGTCCGTCCTATCTCTCACATTCCCTCGCATGCTGTCTGCCTTGGGATCTGTGGGCTCATTCGGTCTCTACGCCGGGTTTAATATCGTCGCATTCTGTATGATCTTTTTCCTCATGCCAGGTGAGGCAACCCGTTACAAAAGTCTGGTATAACGTGGTAGACTTACCTCTTCACTAGAAACGAAGCAGAGAACCTTGGAGGAATTGGATTACATTTTCGCTGTGCCTGTCGGGCGTCATGCGAAGTACCAGCTCACCGAGTTCTTGCCCTATTGGATTTCCCGTTGGGTGCTCTTCAGGAAAAATGCCAAGCTTAGGCCTCTTTACGACTTTGAAGAGGTTGACGGCCGTCATACAAATGCTAGTACCTCCAACGAGAAGACTAGCAATGTTTAAAGGCTAAGCGCCTAATACCTGGCGATAATGACGTCACGTAATAGTGTTCTCTTTGCTTCCTTTGTATTAATATCTCGCTCTGTGATCCTATATGTACTGTAACACTGCCCTTTGCGCTTTTAAGACCACTTCCTGTTTCTAATATTCGAAGGTTCCGGCCTGTTGCGCCTGATGTCGTACTAAACAATGTAACGCCAACGCTCGTCCCGCCTCTAAAGCATTTGCCAGGACTCAGGGAGAACGAGAAACAATGGCGATGATCAGGGAACATACCAAAAGCGGAAACTGACATAAATGTCGACGTCACAAGAGCTATGACGAAATCTGGAGCGCCATTCACTGTGGTATTGGCGCTGGGACTATATATTCCTCGTTCATTATCCACCTGTTGACCACCAAATCCTTCGCAATGGCCCCCACCATGCCCCGGCGAACAAGTTCCAATCCGGCAATCCGAGAGACTGCCTCTCGGGACACTCCATCTCCTCCGTCAGTCGCTCGGGACATGCCACCCCCTCGAAGGTCCCGAGCTCTCCAACCAGTCGCCCTACCCCTCCAAAACACCAGTTTACGGAAATTGATTTATATCATAGTCATTCTCATGACTGCGCTTTCCGCTTTCTATGCGTACCGTATCGTTCAACACAAATCAGCCGTAGGAGGATGGTGGAATCTGGCGTTGGGTCGACATGGACCCCAGCCGAGTGGAGCTCCGATGTACTCGTCAGGGTCTGGAATGGGCCGCAACATCGAAGACAAGATAACCGACTTGGCCAAGGCCTTTGGCATGCCACCTAACGAACTGGCGTCCGCTATTGCGGTCGCGGTCCGAAATTACGTCCCCCCAGCAAGCCTTTCTTCGATAGCTGCGAAGGAGACAGGGAACGTCGTGCAAGTTTTGTTGAAGGGCGATGAAGAAATTGAGAGGAACCTTTATCCCAGTGGTGAACCGGAACCGACTGCGACTCTCGGTGTGGTAGAAGGCGTCCTGGAAGGTGTTGGATCGTTTGTGGGCATGGATGAGCCGTAAGACTGACATCGGTACATACAACGGAAACAACACAGATTTGTGAATTCCATATATCATCCAAAAGGATGCCAATGTGTTTTAATCCATGTACGCAGCATAAGAGTATAAATAATGTAGATCGTGAATGTACAAGGAGACTTAGAAGTTCGAGAGTATCATATGATCATGCAGCTCAGACGCTTTCCAGAATCTTGGCCAGGTTCGTGGCCTCTTCCTCCGAGATACCCCATCTAGATGCTAGCTCGTGGATGCCCCTACCGCTAACAGAATGAGTTTGCCTGATCTTCTCAACGTTCCCCCAACAATCCGTCTTGGTCGAGTATGTGACGATCTCCTGGAACCACTTCACAGGCGAAACCTTCCAGGGTGCCCTCAGATAATTCTTCACGATAAGATCCTGAACTTTCTTTATCGACTCTTCGTACTCGTCCTCGAACGCGAATTTCTCCTTCTTAAGCTTCCCCTTTGAAGCCGTAATGCACGCGACACCGGTCCCATGCAGAGTCGACGGGTTCATCTCGTAGCTGCGGAATTTGGCTTCGTTCTTCGTCCACCACGCGTCCATGGGGTCCTCCGACTCGAGGTGGGTGACCGCCATCACGATCGGCACGCGCCTCTGACAGATGATCTCGCGGAAGAGCTTCCAGTTCTTGTCCGCAGCGTCGTTGATTCGAGGGCCGCGCATGCAGAAGACAAGAAGGCTCACGCCACCTTCTAGGCCTTTGAGGAGGGAGTAGAGGCTCGCGACGGCCTTTATGTCGCTGATCGTGCCCTGCTCGCCCTCGTTGAGGCCACAGGTGTCCCAGAGCGTGAAGTCGTGCCCAGAGACTTTACAGGGGTAAGAGGCGGTCTTGAAGGTGCAGCCAGTTGCTGAGCTGGAAGTCTCAGCCTTCTGTTCGCCGATGATCATATTCACGATGGAGCTCTTGCCGGCACCACTCTCGCCAAAGAGAACAATGTTACGGGGAGCCATACCAGTTGAATCTGATTTCAATTAGGAGTCAGGGCGGAAAACCTTAAAGAAACTTGGATACACTCACTCGGAGATGAGTCAGTTGTAGAGTAGGTTAGCGTGCCGGAGGATTGAGGTCTAGGAGGCGTTGTTGGGGGTGTACCGCAGGTGGACCTCACCTCAAATACTGACCAGAGACGTGCAATGCTCTCCCCATTGTCCAAGGTCACACTCGTGTACCACACGCGTTGGACGTTAGCGCTCAAGGAACATCATGTGTATTGATAAAAGTCACACAAGGCGATGAGGCCCTTGTAAGGAAGCTTCAAGAGCCGTCAGCTGAATGGAAGTTACGAACTCCATCGGCGTAAAAATAGTTGGACTCTATTGAGTTTAGCTTTCGAAGAGGGAAACGTGGATCAATCGATGGATCGATAAGCTGCGCTTAACGAGAAGAATCAAAAGCATGCAAGTTCAACACCACTAGAAGGCGGTCCTTGTTCGCGTCGAGCTTTGGATCGAGCCGCACGAGACAGAAAGAGGTAAATGCATGCTGCGGTTCACATCGTGCAGTGCGAAAAGGGGGTACAACATCTCTCTGGCGTTTGGATAAAGTGAAAGGGGGACCCCACGACTCTGACATGCGTTTAAGGCATGCCTAAAGTTCGATAGCGGATAGGGCTTTTTCTGGGATGTGGACCGGGGGAATAAGAATGGAATGGAAAGGTTCTTCAGAAACATAGTTCCCATAAACCGCACCACATCTTGCAACGCCCCGTCGATAAGAATCTCTTTCTTTACAGTAAGCGCACCTTAGCCCTATCATTATTTAAGTAACCCCCTTCCAGTGCATCGTCGCCCGGTTACCCACACTAGCAACAGTACCAACAATATGGGCATGGCTACGACCTCCAGGTACGCGGACATTCATTTTATTTGTTTCGAGACGAGCCTGACGAGGTATAACAAACTAGGAGCGGCACCGGCATGTTTGACCAGAGACCCGTTCAAGAATCTCCCCGAAGCCAGAAGACACCGTCGATTGGCAGTGGCTACACCGTTGTGCAACCGCCTGCACCAGTGGCTGTATCGAGTCCGAGATCAACCGCGACGATGGTTGGGCTCAGGCCAACCGAAGCGAATACGGCCCCTCCCGCCATTACCTACGACTATAAGCAGTCGATGGGAACCTCGAGGTCGGCGCCTGTTGCCGAGAAACGCCTGCCCAATGCTCCAGCGATGGACGTTGATTCCTCGCCCATGTCATCAGAGACTAGTATTCCCGCGAGTTCAGATAAGGGGGTACCGTCGGATGCTCAAGCTGCTGACGAGGCACGAAACGTGGTCGTATTCGGCGAAACTGGCGTTGGAAAGAGCTCCGTGATCAATATGATTATGGACTACGGCGGCAGTGCCGATATTGCTGAAGTAGCGCCCGTCTCGAGCGGCGCAGTCGGTTGTACGTTCGCGAGCAAAGGGTATCCGGCCACCATCGACGGCATGAAGTACATGTTCTGGGACACGGCAGGCTTAAATGAGGGTGCGAAAGGATCGGTTACGCATCAAGAGTCCATCGTCAACCTCGCCAGCCTCATCAATCAGCTCGAGGGCAAGGTCCATCTCCTCGTTTATTGCATTCGCGGGAAGCGGTTCCGCCAAGTGATCAAGGACAACTATGATCTCTTCTTCAATCGAGTCTGCGAGAGGAAGGTCACCATCATCCTCGTGATAACTGGGTTGGAGAACGAGACACCCAATATGGAGAATTGGTGGAGAGAGAATCAGGAGGAGTTTTACAACTATGGTTTGCGATTTGGTGGGCACGCTTGTATTACCGCATTCCGAGGGAAGCTGCAGAAGGATGGGGGCCATCTGTTCGACGAAGAGTACCAGGAGTCGCAAGCAAAGGTGGTGAAGCTCCTCAAGGAGAAATGCGGAATTGTAGCGCATAAACTCGATGTTTCTCTGGATGATGCTTTCGAAGATCCGCCTTCACCTACCCTTGTCGACATTACAAAGCATGAACAAGGGCCTCTTGGGTTCAGTCGACAGAATTCAATTGACGAAATGTTCCATCACTTTGGTAAGGCCATGCAAATCGCGAGGAAATTGTTGGGGACGATTTTCACACCAGAGACTCCTAGTGCGAGAGGAGTCCGCTCGGGTGGGGGAACCAGCACGTCTATCATGTAGAGAGCAGTATGTTCGGATTATGTACCGGCTACGAGTCTCGGAGTTTGCGTTTGGTCGAATATTTTATGTACATGAAGATTGCCTGCCAGAATGGGTTCTCTAATGGAGAACTTGTCAAGGTCGTGATGAGGGTCCTAGCACTTCGATCTTTCTTCGCTGAGCAAGTTGTTGAATGGATCCCAGGAATACAGTGGGTCGCGAGCTTCGCCACCTTTACAGAGTTGCCCAACAAACCCTTAACTTTGCTCCACGGGATTCGGGCAGGTCTGGGATGCGTGCAATTAGCATCTACGACGCACATCGGTGGCACAAAGACAGAGTCATAAGTTACCCGTCACAGGTATTGCAAGAGCCTGAAAGTTGGGTCGAAGATCCGAGCTTTCAGGTATTCCTACGGAATGCCATATCATTTGGCATTCGAGCTTGTACTCCCTATATCATGGTCGTATGTTCTGATGATGTTAGCTACCAATATGTTAAAGAACGGGGGCAAATGTGAACACTTCTGGAAATTTGCAGGACGACCCCCATTCATAACGCGGTCACGTGAATACCGACGCGACTCTAGATCTGTCACTTCAGCCTGTGATCCGCTAATACATAAAGGCAATATCATTGTCTTATGGAGCAATAACTGATCGACAGAACAGCAGAACTCGTCCTTCTGGTTGTTTAAGCTCCTTTCGTGGACTCCTAATACAAGATTGAAAAAAAAATGCATGTCACAATGGCCAAGGTCGCACTGAGCCACTCGAGTGTGAGAAAGCCACAGTTCCCGCACTTCCCATCAGGTCCTTACTTAAGGTTTCAGCGGAGAAGTTGGAACCTCAGTTTACTGGTCAATTTCCAGCTCTCACTTGGGCACAGCACTCTTCCACCCCCTCTCTATCAAATTCCATGTCTCTCTTGGAGGATTACTACTCGCCAGCTGAGGCAATGTGGGGTTCAAATTATGCCGACGAGTCAATGTCCACCGACCTTGGTGCCTTCTTGGAACTTTCTTCAGCTTCCTCTGTGTCCTTATCTGTGTGAGTATTCTATGATCTCGATGAAAAGAAATTTTTAATATCATTTTCACAGCCAGGACACCTTGTGCGATAACTCGTACGTACTCAGCGAGTATGGCTATTACATGCCATCTAAATCTCTATTGTAAGCTATTGCCATCTGTATCCAACCCAAAAGTGACGAACCTTCCTCTCCCTCCCATTCCACCAACCTGGGCCCCATCAGCGAGTCGAACAATGAAGATGAGTTGCCCGTCCAGGTTCCGACCGAAGAGCCCGCCATCGAAGAGCCTTTAGAATCCCTAAAGGCTATAACACACGATGTGGCAACACCTCAACTTGGCCCATCTGAATTACCACCAAATAGGAGTGCTTCTACTATGTCCGACGATGAAAAGGGGAATCAAGTGGTTCCAACACCGACCTGCCAGCCCTCTGGGTCAACTTGCGACAATGGCCACGATACTTGTATATTCTCAAAAGGAATCAAGAGATCTGCAAGTTCGGCATTTGATGACGATTTGCAGCTTGGGTCTCTGCCAGAATCTCCTGCGATATCCTCGACGGACACCAAATTCCGTTTTATCGAATGGGATGTACTCCAGAAACCGTCAGCTCCGAAAGAGACACCCCCCAAGAGTCCCGACGTTCTAGACATGGCCAACAATGCAATTTTGCTTTGCCAGTGGGTGGTATCGGCCTCACCCGACGCAGGGATATGCGGGGCAAAATTGCCCGCTACCTTCAAGGCAGTACGTGACCATATTCGGGAGGCCCATCGCAAGCACTCCCTTCAGGATGATCAATTCTCTTGTGGGTGGAAAGTCAAGTACGACCGAGAGGATGCGCGGCCTTGCGAAGCGAAAATGCAAGACCAAATGCAAACTGTTACTAAACATATCTTCCGCGGTGCCCACATCTTCGAAGGGCACTATAAAGCCCTAACCGACTGTCAATACGAGTTTAAGAAACAGCAATGTCCAGAGTGTGGAGAGGACCAGGATTCCTGGGTCGGTGGAGTAGAAGATGGGCTTAAAATCCATTTAAAGAAATGCCGAGATAAGAAGAGGAGGCGGGTTCATTAGCCATGCTTTCTATTTCTTATTTATGAATTATTCAATTGACGACCTTGACCTTCATTAACATTTGTATTCCATATTGTATTTCTCATTTACATCATTGTCTCCTGTATATCGTATATCATTGTATATCAATAGCATCCGTTGGGCACCATTGGCATTATCGGTTACCCGTGCGGGTGAATATGTATAGGTAGCTACCCATAGGAGGCAAAACGGTACAGGTCAGAGGATAAATTGTCCTCTAGCGCTCAGCTGGCAACTAAACAGTTGCGATCCTGCCCAAGGCCTACCTGGCGGACCGTGGTAGCTAGCGAGGCTGTAGTACTTGGTAGCCACAGTATATACAAGAATTACCTGCGGCGATAATAGTAAGCAATTCCACACAAGTCCAATCAAGCTTAGATGAAGTGACCATACCTTGCTGAGTCGCCTTGATCTGTCTTTTGCACTCTAGATGCGCCGGTGTACAACATCAGAACCCTTCGGTGCTTCCCGTCGTGTTACCAGCAAGATATGTCGCTATTTGACCCTGTGAGGTAAGGATTCACCTGCTTATATGATTCTACCAGCGCAAAACTTGGGGGGTCGACGTGGTGACACCGGAATAGCCGAGAAAAGGTAAATTCATGTAAAGTGTTTGCAACGCTTGCAGTACGATTGATGCACTCACCTCGCCCCCCTTAGAAGCGTTGCGGTAATTAGATTTACTTGAATATCCAAAAGTTTTTGGATTTGCGTTCGCTTTCGTTACCATCGTTGACAGTGTCGGCACACTCGTCATGTATATCTTTTGCCCAAACCGTTTATCTCCATATACTTGTTACGGTAAGGGATTCCCGCCTCTCATCCTCGATTCCAAATTGAGAGTTGATGATACACAATGTCAGCTACCTTGTTGGTGGACGTCTCTGTAAGCTTCCCTTTTCCCAATTAACTTTAGAGTTATGGGGACGATACAAAGAAGCAAAAGATCCGATATCATCTTCATTCTTTCAAAAATCGTATTCCGCACTGCATCGTCATCAACACTGGACATGGAAGACGATCACATTCCAGAGATATTGCCTTCGGAGGATGTAGAATTCAGAGTCTCACATTCTTCTACCTCCCTGGTTATTGAGGAAGGACGTTGCCCGGTTTGCAAGACTAGGGATCCAAAACATTCGAAGATCCAGAATGGCTATGTGTTTGGGTTCCAGTCTGATTAATTATGGTCCTTTTGATTTCGCTTTAATATGAAAGGTAAATTGACCAGCCATAGATACGTTGCTAATCGGAGAAAGCTTGGTTCTATGTGGTAAATTTTGAGAAAATACACAGAGAAGGTATAACCCCTGCGTACAATCGTGATGTAGCCTTCAGGTGAGCATTCGGGGCTCCTTCATTCTCGTCCAAACGCTTTCTCCTCGTCGAGCTCTCCCAGACCACAACTCGAATTCACCAGGTTCATCCCACCCGTAGTACACAAATCTGAGGCGTTTGTCTACACGTGCGAGTAGGTCTGTCGTTCGCTGGTCAGGTTCGCGCATTTTCCAAAAGAACGTGCAATTCACGATGTGGTTCAATCCCTCCATGGAAGATAGCATTGCAATCTCTCTGGGGAACGAGATGCTGAAAGGGCGCGTGGATGATGAGAAATGGGTCAATGAGGAAAAGGCGGTCGTAGGGAAGTCCGGCGCTAGCGTATCGTGGACTCGAAGGTGAGTTATCTGCCGGCATATCTCCAAACCTTTCCCACAGTTGGCTTCTTTGAGATGAAACCAACAATCCCAATTATCGAATAGCGTCAATTCACGAAGCGCCAGGTGACGGATTTGACCGGGTCCAAGAAGGCCGAGATTGTCGCGTGGAGATGTGAGGGAATACGACATGAGCAAAGACACCAGCACATAGCTGGAGCAAGCTAGCGAGACGAGGCTAACGCAGGGTGTTACCACGCTCACGACCTTCTCTGATCGTCCTGTAATCCAAAGGTGATGGACTTGGAGCGCAAGTTCGGGATCCTTGGCCAAGAGATCATGAAAGGATGATAGTCCGGTGGCCACTATCCTGATAGGGACCACATGGAGACAAGGGTGCCTGGTCAGATCGTGCAGCAGTTTGCAAGTAAGCAATAGGCTGTGATATGTTTTCTGCGATGATGCACAAGCCAATTCTAGGATCTCTATGAGGAGTTCAGGGGGAAGAGAGCCCAAATCCGGATGGATCACCGAGGGATCAATAGCCATGATTTGCAGTCGGATCAGCTGTATATCACGATCCAAATTGAGTATATGGGGTTCCTGAAAGAAAGTTAGACTCACATAATCGCTCCTTCTAGATTGCCTGCTAGCAGGAAGTTCGTGGTAGATGGCAATGAGGCGCGTGGGATTACTATTACTATGCACGAGTCTATGCGCAACATTTACCAAAGGCCCTAGATGTAAACAGCCGAGTCGGGACATCTAGATCTTGGACTCCGTCTATTCTTCGTCTCCTTTGACCATCTAGTTAGACTACTTCAGTATAGTGAGTAAGATATAACATAAAGTACAGATGGGCATTGCTTCAGCAACATGAATCAATGTACACAAGAGAAGTATGTTATCACAGGTCACCCAATCAGTCGCAGTCGAACAACGGTCCGTTCACCAGGGAAATAGGGATGCGTTCGATCCATCAACACTACAACTTCCAACTCTCCTTGCATAAGTTTCACCCTTTCCTCAGGTGCGCCTCCTGGTGTTCGAGGAGGAAGAGCAAGTCTGCACTCTCGCCCACAAATAAAACGGGTAGCCATCCCATAATCGAACAATGAAACCCAACGTTTAGGCCTAACGAGACGAGTATTAGACTTGCACGTAAAATGTGGGTTAAGAAAGGAGCTGAACTTACCCAAATTTAAGATTGGCAGCTTCCTCGGTCTCCTGCTTGATGCGAGTGACCATCGCGTCAATAGCCGCTTTTCGCGAGACGACGTCAAAGTCCGGTGCGACTGTAGTGAACTCCCCATCAAAGCAAAATATGGTAGGCGGTAGTTCGATCGGCTCGACAGCCTTGGTGGTAACTTCAGAGCCTTCGTTGGTAGCCTCACTCGAGTTCGGTCCAGGTTCACTTGACTCTGGAGCGGGATCACTGGAGCTCGTTTCAGGTTCACTCGCCGCTGAAGCAGGATTGCTCGAGTTGGGTTCAGGTTCGTTCGACTTCGGTGCTGGAGTGGGATCACTCGAATTGGGATCAGGTTCATTTGACTTCGCCGTAGGTTCACTCGACTTTGGCGCAGGATCATTCCATTTTAGCACAGCTTTCGAATCTAGGGCGTAATGATATATCTGGGCTTTGAAAAAGTCCCTGGTGAGTTTCCCGAAATTGTCAAGAAGGGCAGTGAGGCCTTTATACTCCGGATATGGCGCAGGCGGCCGAGGCTACAAATCAACAATTTTATTGTCAGAACCGGAAAGACCCCACGCAAACCTGAATCGATGATCACCTTGTGTTTAGATTGTTTCAGCTTCATCGCCGAAATCCTAACAGAGAGCATCGCTGATCTATCATCGGTCGGTATACCGAGCTGTCGTCGAGCACGTCGAGTGTCGATCCGTCGCATAAGCAAAAGGAAATCATTGTCGTTCTTCCCTTCCCTCTTCAACTGTTTCTTCAATACTCGGGTCGCTCTTAACCGACACTGGTGGCAATAACCATACGACGACTGAGAATCGATCAACATCCCACAATCTATGCTTAGACAACGACTGTCCTCTCGTTGCTATACATCACCGTATGAGGGAAAGTGGAAGCAGTGGATTGGCAACTAGAACTTACTTTTGGGTCTTCCAGACACGTTAGGGCTTCTTTGAGGTCCTCGGCATTCGACTCCTCAAACGTCGTACCAGCACGTTGGTGTTTTTTCCTTAGTCGGGCAATCTTCCACCGCTTACGACACTTGAAACACATCCGCCGTCCGTACTCTTCCTCTGGTGGAAGAATCCGAGGACATCGTTTCACAGAGCACAATCGAGCACCAGCGATCAATCGTGGTTGCTCGTTTTCAACAATTCGAGACGGGTCAACAGGTTCAAGAGCCGAAGATCCACTCAATTCATCAACTTGTGGACCAGGGGCCGAGCTGGGTTGGCCTTGTGCACTACTCGATCGCGATCGCGATGCCGAAGCAGAGATAGTTATAGACATAGCAGTCGCAGCAGACTTGTAAAGCTCCAATTCTTCATCTAGGTGTTTATGCGACCCTTGTATATTCTGCCGCTTGCGTTGATATTGCCGCGTCTTGGCTCGACAAAGAACGCATGATTTCCATTGGTATTCGCGACGGAGGACCTGTCGGCACCTGGAAGAGTTGATACACCATCGGCCCCCATTGGCCAGAACCCCCGCAACGTATTCGGGATGGGGGATCGAGGCCGGTTGTCGAAGCATGAGTTTTCTCGACCTCTCGGCAGCGGATGGAATACGAATAGTGAAACCGGTACATTGCATACGGTGTTTCAGGCCCTGGGCAAGCGGAATCTACAGGTAGTCGGTTAGTTGCGATATGGCAAGAGGTCAAGGAGAAACATACATCCTCGCTGCTAGTAGAACCCGTGTCCGAACTGGCATCCTCTTCGTCACTGGAAGAGTCCATATCTGATAGCGAAGAGTCACTGATGGAGTCGGGATCGCTGGAGTCCCAACCAGAAGAAATCGGTTTTATGGCGCGTAGGCTTGAAAGATTGAGCTTGATTTTGAGGCCAGTCGGCTTAGGCACAGGGGAATTTACACTGACGTATTTCCTCGACTCGTCTTCGGTAGGGACAGACGTGGAGGATAGTGGTAATGATAGTTGCTTTTCATCTTTTGACGAAGACTCTGGCTTGACTATCGCATCATTGGCGTCGCCCATTTCGACGTCATTCCCTATCGCCTCCTCTCGCTCTTGCGAGTCTCTGAAACCATCCGCCCAACTAACAGTTTTGTTCACTCTCGCTTGTTCGATAGCCCGTGATTTCCTTGACTTCCAATCTCGAATCACGCAAGTCGAGCATCGCCCCGTTCCCAGAGAAGCTACATTTGCAAGGACGTTAGAGCAGTCTGGGGTGACGCAGACTCGAGTACGTTCGGATGTCTGTGTAATCGGAAATGGGTAATCTTGCCTCATTGAGATAGGGTCAAAAGCGTACCTGCTGTTCTATGAGTGTATAAGGGACAGCAGAAGGGACGGGAGCATCTAAATCTTGGCCCAGAGATGGCGGTGCATCGGGGATTACAGTGTCACCTGAGGATTGTCCGTGTGACACCTTCCTCCTCTTTCCATTGGGAAGGGCGACCAATCCGTTCTGATCAGAGAACTTCTCCTGCGCCGTCGAATCAATAATCGTTATCGATAAAGGTTTCGCAACTGTATCGTCTTCTACAACAGTAGGGACATCAGTCTCTCCCTCGGTCTATCGGATGGATTATGAGTCCGAAATCGAAGTCCAAGAATGAGCAAGCACGAACTTCGGGATACGACAGTTCTAAAACTCCAAAATCATCATCGATTCCTTCATCGCCTCGAGTATCGCCCGAAATTTCCGTTGCCTCCTGGGAGATGTGAGTATATTAAGTTTAGCATAGGCTGACAGTGACGTACGTCGGCCAAAAGAGCGTCAATACTGAACAGCGGAATGGTATCCGGCTCTATCTTAATGGGATGGTCGGCGTCTCGACCTGCCAAAACTCTCTCAGGGACAAGAGGATGCGAGGGGAGAAGAAGAGCAGACGGAATAGACGGGACAGAAGGGACAGAAGGGGGAATAGGTTCATGGAGAAGCGGGCGAGAAGTGGGATATGACAAGACTGAAGGCGCGTTGGCGTTGCTTCCTGTGAAGTGCTTCTGGGTGGCCAGCTGGGCGTCCGTCAAGATACCTCTGAATTCCGGTCGGCGAGGCACGTTGTTCACTCTACAACGTCGGCACCTCAGATGTGGATACTGAGCAGGGAAAACAGAATTACAGTTCACTCCTGCACACATCCGAATCTTCTGCTGAACCGACCCCGGCAACTTCACGGTGGAGGGTTGCTGATGTCTCGTGAGTCCACTTCATCCTTGTTGAAAAATTGAAAACTTGCCATCGGGATATTCATCGCTGGGCGACCCTGTGCCGGGACAGGCGGTGGTCCCATCGGTTCTGCCACTCGCCCATTGGGTCCAAAAAAGGGTACTCCGCCAAGGCCTGGGTCTAACTGGCTACGATGGGTATTCTGCGACTGCTATCAGGATGATCATATCAACAAACGAGATCGCCACGAAGAGCCAATCTGGCATACCATCAACATTCTCTCTGGTAGGCTCGCTTGCTGAGACATCTTCGAAGATGACGAGACGCCATCCTATGTGACGAATACAACGGCAGAAAAATTGCAACATTGAGTGCACGCCCGGGTGATTAATCAAGTGATCGGAAACACGCACTGTGAAAGGGGGACATGGGCAGGCGGCTGCCTGCCGTCCTCCACCTTGACGCGCTTGGGTCGGTTTTGCGGGCAGCGATGGACGCTGCTGGTCATTGGGTGTTACACCCACGCGCAATGAGAGTGTCTCATTCACCGTTGGGGCCGGAAGTCCTACATCGTGCTGCCAAGGGTGCTCATACACGGCAACGCTTTTTCAATCAGTGAGGCAACTCACCTGGTAGTGCCTGCCAGGTGCGCCGAAAGAAGCACTTTGGATCATTGTTTTCACAACAAAAACGGGCAGAAAATAGTGGGGAGCGTTCTCGGCTGCTATACAGTCGTCCCCAGGCTATCAATTATCGGATCTAGAAGTTCTACGGCCAAAAGAGCATATGTCAGTGATCATGGTAGATTTAGTAGACAGTACGTACCATGAATCGTAGGATCGTAGTCGCATTTAAAGGCGAAAAAATCAAGGGCCTGGTGAGAACTACATAAGCGGAAAACTTCCACGTAGACATGGTCCCGAAAAAATTCGCGTCAATATTTGCCATCAACGTCGGATCAACCCAATATCAACCCCTAATTCGATTGATCATGAATGCCTAGTCAATGGTCATTGAAATTAGACAGGCAACAGAAAGTCGGATAGGGTATAGAGGGAGGTGTGGAGTCGACCCGAAGCGAATATAAAATGCGGATGTTAGGTCTACAAACTAAACTCGATGATTATGGTGGATTCGAAAGTATGCACCGTGGATCCCAGTTGCCCTCGAACACGAAACCAAGTTCTTTGGGAAACTGAGTTATAATTGTGAATGGAAATATCGCCACGTCAATAGGGTCGAGCCATGCTGAATACATACATGAATACACTGAACTGGGAAGGTGTACCAAAACCCTTTCGAAAGATTTGGGGACAATAGTCAATAACTTCTGATCTGTCAGAAAGGGGGTGAAACACAGCAATGGTTAGAATAGGATGTCGACAGTGTATACAAAACAATGGGTCGTATAATTTTGAATAATTAGCTAGAAGTTAGAGAATAAATTGATTTAGATGCAAATCTCTACATCATATATTAAATCTTCAGTCTCGTCCTCTTGGTAGAAGTCGAGTTGTTGGCGGAGGAAGTGGCGTGTTTACGTTTTTGGGTCTTCTGAATTGGATCTTCTAGACCTTGCAGAAAATCTACCGGTGATAGTTTTTTTGTAATATGTTTCATCAACGACATATCGAGGGCGGCGATAGGATGTCCGTCCTTGTCAGGATCCTCTTCCAGGGATCTCTTAAGCTTGACATCTGCAGGAAAAGAAACAACGACGCGCAGGAGACTGCAAGAACCAGCATCAGAGCGCCGATTGGGGAGCGCTTTTAGTCTCTCTATCGTCGTTTCAAAGATATCTGGGATACTCGACGGTGAATAACGGCGTCCGTCCTAATATTCACAGTCATGAGTCAACGGATGCAAATGGGAAAGGGGCCTACTCACTTTATCCAAGAAAAATTCAGAGGGAGTCACACTTTTGATCGCATTCCTCAACACAGAACGCGGCATCAAGCCATTTTTGCCTCGAGTAAACTTGGCTTGGAGAGCTACCCAAACCAGTGACCCATCCTCCAATTGCAACACGAAAATTAGATCAGGACCCATCGAGATATCAGGGAAGCATATCGGAGCATGGTTCACATGCGCTAACCAATCCGATGTGTCCACGGGTGACTTGGCGTTTACACCCAACGAAACACAAGGGCCGCATTTTGCAAATTGCCGCACAACGCTCTCTTCGACAGAGGACGAATTAATGCGATGCAACGCAACAAGCTGAGCACATTGCTCTGTCCAGGGTGGCGGTGTACCAACAAAGGAGAACACTTCGTTCACGCGGAGTCGGGGTTGGTCTTTAGAAAACGCCATGTCAATGCAGAATGCAATGTAGTTTTCAAAGCCATTCGATGACGGGTCGTGTTGGTCAATTCGTTTGGCGAAATGTTTGTAGCTGGATCGGTGATTTGCATTGATCCAATGGGTGGCAGCGAGGAGCACCAATGGCTCGTCTACTGCAACAGATTTTGTTTCAGAATCGACGAAACGGGCGAAGCCATACTCCACATAAATGGCCTCGTCTCTGCCTAGTGTGACAGGTAGGACTGAACGCATGAGATAGTGAGTAGTCACTTGGTGGATAGTACTGAGCATATCGGAATCTGGTGGATTGATTAAGCAGTGAATGAGAATGACGAAGCACCACTTACTTTTCTTTAGTTTTGAGAAGTCAAGTTTTAATTGCGAGAAGGGAGGTAATGGAAGAGAAGGTTCCGCATCGACAAAGCTCTGACCATCAGTAACCTGAAAGTCGGAAAAATGTTCGATATAAGCATTAAGGAGGGTATGTGGTCGCCGAAAACCATCCAACAGAGCTTCAGAAATGTATCCAGCAGTGAAACGATGTCTTTTGGAAGTTGTTAGCCAGTTGCATCTCAATCAGCATACCACATACCTCCCATGGAGCCAATACCACGATCGATCAAGCAGGCGCCGCCCAGGGTCAGTTTTGAGGTAACAAGGAGGGAGATATTTCTCCAGGTATTGACGCTGCAGGTCCGGCTCGTCAAATGCGCCGGTGTCAGAGCACCATCGATACCGAGAGTCTTTCATGATAGCAGATGCCATGGCCTGGTCTACAACATCTTTAGAGATGCCAGTTCCCGCAACAACCATGAAGACTCCTTGGCCTGCACACTGGCTTTCCCAAGCCCGGACGATCTCACGGAGGACAGGTCGATGGGCACCATTATGATCTGAGCGAAATGCAGGCAGATGCTGACTGGCAGCATGCTGCGCTTCGTCTAGAACGCAGAAAATGGGTATTGTTTGCGCGGGGTCGGTACTCGACGTGAGTCGGTTGCGAACTTGGCCTAAAAGCTTCTTCGTTTGGGAGTTGATGAAAGCATCTGAGGCGCGTGACAATTCGCAAGCCATTTGGTAGAAGATATCCCACACGCGACTACTCAGCAGCGAAGGCTGGAGCTGGAGCAAAAGCCACCGTTCCTTGAAGACTTGGGAGTGGTAAAACGAGGTTGGGAAGCACTTGTTCATGGTTTCGACGAACAGGTCGAAAATCAGCAGACGGGCAAGGAGAACTTGGCGAAAGACGCGGCTTGCTATCTTGCGATTGGCTTTGAGGGCGTTGTCATATGTTGCTGAGCCTGCAGGAGGGAGGTTCGCACGAAATCCAGGTGAATCAGGTATGTGAGTGCTTATTGCATTCTGAACATCGCTGGAGCCTAGTAAACTAGAGTCGACGAGCGATGTAAAGTAGAAACCCCAGTTTTGGCATAGCCCCTCCAGCAGAATGCGTGTCTTCCCAGAGCCAGATGTGTTCACGAGAAACCTTAGAAGCGGATTTAGAAACAAAACCTGTAAAACATGAACCAGGGGGGGGGGGCAGAGTGGCCCGCATTTTAGATTAGTTCTTATTTCAGTTCTCGGCGGGATTGAACGCAGGGAGTAATCGAGAGCTAGAGCTCTCCAGTGGTTATTTACTATACGTGGGAGGTCAAGGACAGGTTGAAAGAACCCCCAAGAACCGGAAATAGGAGAACTCCGTTCTGCAGAGAACTAGCTTGAAAGCTGGTCTTCGCAAAACCAATTCCCAGTCCCCTTATGCTCATAGTGCACCAAGAACTGACTGAACCCTCTGAAAAGGCTACTCTGGCCCCCCTTTACTGAACAAAGACGTACGTGTGGTTGTTGGGCATGAAGACATTCTGCAGTCGTGCCTTCAGAACTTCATTCTTCTGGAACGCTCCGAGATCGTGCAGTAGGATGTTTGGCTTGCCCTTCACGCAAGGAATTTCCAGCTCGGTCAAATGTTGAGCCACAGCTGGGTCTAGAGACGCGTCTCCCGGGCGCCAGTGGGGTAACGAGATCTCCCCAATAACAAGATGACTCATAGCTGGGCGCAGATCGTCTAAAAACGTTGCTATCGTTTCTTCTATGCCGCTAGTCGTCGATAGAGCCAGTCTTGGACCTTTCACTAGCCAAATTAGCTGGCTCATCAATGTCTGCACAACACACGCTCACCCCAGTTCTGGATCGTAGTATATGCCTGGATTTTGTGCGCCTCTTTCAGCGCTTCGTACAGCTCATTGTCTTCGGACAGAGTGTCTAAACACGACTGCAGAGAGGCGTACTTCGGGTATCTGTCCTTCCAGATATACCACAGGATATACGACGCCTCCTCGATGACTTCCACGTCGAATTTGGCGCATGAACGAGTGATTTCACGGTCGTTGGACACTAATATAGATATAAACACCCATCTCACACGTAGCACGCATACTTACTCGCATTTCTACCACGTTCCTGCTCCTGAGCGATGAGGGAAAGACAAAAGGGACCGGAACGCGACCTCGTCGCCCACGCGTCACCGGAATTGGGCGGGCGGAATCTGAAAGAAGGCGAAACTCCGATTCAATAATCCTTTGGGGCCGGGCGCCTAATATCTCGAATGTTGGTGGCGCCGAGAGGACGCAAATCCCTTTTGTGGACGTGTACGGTGTAGATGGTGTCAGAAATCTACCGGAAATTTTTTTCCCTGATATAGCGTAATTGTCGCCAGAGTCGTAGATGGTCATTCCCGTCGTTACACGCTTTGTGCTGGTCCACAAAGCGGCATGGTCCAACCATCGCGCAATGGCAACGGTCTCCGGGGTTTGAACAATGAACGATCGGGCTATATAAGGGGTGTATGAAAGACCCAGAATCTACAGTTCCCTGTGCCAATAACCTCTACATAGACCCGACACCTTGAAGATGGCATCTTCTCAGATCACCTCCACAACAGCGGCATTGATCAATTGGGTGGACCTATTCCCTCAATACGCAGATGAGATACACGAATGGCAGGAGAAAGTCAATCATATGCCGCTCGCACCTGCTGACAAACGTCCACCGAGACCCTTAGCTCTTGTACCCGATTCACCGTTACCAACAACCCCTCCCCGGCTGTGCACAACCAAAATGGAGACCACCGAAGACCTTTATCGGCCTATCCCAGTACCCGCCCTTCTTCGTAGAGGAAATTGGAATGCTGACCGTGAGACCAGTCGTTTGAGTCTGGTTTCGGAAATAATTGCCCTTTACTTTGACTATGACAGTTTGTCGGAAGACGTGCCAGTGGATATCCAAGATATCCCGTCTGACGAAGAGCTTGAAGAAAGTTCTACTACATCAAGAAAAGAAGGCGCCTCTGCTCAGGTGATCACTCGAAAGGTCCCTTATTGTGTTTACGACCCGCAACTCAACAAACCAAAGAACCAGCATGCCTGATCGCCGTCACAAGAGTCTACAGAAACCAATTTTTATCGTACAGGTTATTATCCATGGCTGTCATGTCCCACTAGCATCAATAAACATTTGACTATTTTCATGGTATATCCAGATGAATATAAAATTATATTTGTAGCAAAACTTGAATAGATATCGGTTCCGCAATACAGGGATGGTAACTATTTCAGTGTTCTGCTTTGCAGCTTTCAAACTGACAATGTCCGGCTTCGACAGCCTCCGGCTGGGGCGGAGAATGTGAAGCTGTGGTAGCTGATTCGACATCGCCCAAAGGCAATGTTTTGGGAATATGATCATCCTCCGTGTCCCGTGGTGTTCGGAAAACAACTTTTGAGTAAAACGTGGATGATATCGGATCCTTTGCTTCGTCATATCGTGCTCGCCGCCGCCCATTGAGACCCGCTAAAAACGAATTGGCATATCTAGGCAGTCTATTAGATCCGGAACAACTTCAAATTCAATGGGAAAGGGCAAACGTACAGGGGTCCGCCAATAAGATGACTAACGCGTCAGGTATGATCAATTCTCGATTCATAAGTAAAGGAAAAGAGACGGCAAGCATACTTACAAGCATGTGGCAATGAAGGCTCTGCGGTACACAATATAAATGGCGAGGGTGATGACACGCAATATAGCAGTCATTGCCATGTTCTCAATCGTATTGGCAATGAGGTTGTTAACCATATCTTTCGTAGACTTGATGGTAGTCCTATTCTTGTGCTGGACCAGCTATTCGGAAGCTTATTACTCGAAGATCAATGGGGTGAAAACGTGAAAATCCGCACCAAGTATATCATTGAAAAAGTGATCAGGATGTCACACCCCATTGAGGTAGACAGCCAGCTGACGATGGCAGGTCTCAAGATGAGCTCGTACAAATCGTACTTCGCCAAGATAAACTAGAAAGAGATCACGTTTAAGTCACGGCCCACAGCTATCCGTTCTCTTATGCTGAGACTAACCTGAATAGTAGCCGTAAAAGAGGCTGCACATCCTGCAAAGCTAAGCTGTATAGACGACGGCGTTTAGAATATAGTTGAAATGGCAATTATCCGAGATAGTGTGCCAGACAATTGGACTTACAAGAACAATTCCGACTGCAAATCCATCTCCAAGTATACATGACGATAGCTTGAAAACTCGCCTAGTCCACTGTTAGTTTGACAACCGACCATACCACGAATCACGAAGGACTGTGCTCACCAGGCAAATAGCAACTGAATGGTGACCATGCCTAGTCATATCATCATTCGATTTTTGGTCGTTGACACCAGGGCTTCGAATGACATACTTATATCGTTTAAAAACGGAATCACGGCGGAGGTCCAGGGTCCTCTGGTCAAATATGCGGGATCTCCGTATCCCCTGACGAGGATTGTAAATCCAACATCTGTCATGAAATATACTTGGGCAATCTCAATCGAGGTCACCAAAGCAACTAAAGGCCATCATTTTCATTTTTAGCCAGAATGTCGGCTAATCAACCTCGTACCTATCGCAGTTATTCTTCGCCTTTCATTTCCCCAATACGATAGGTAGTAGTGATCTAGTCTCCGCGTAAGCATAGGAATAAAGGATAAAGAGTTTACGAAACGGAGGCTTACACAGTTGCAGCACATATGCGCCAAGGAGGAAGTAACTTATCAGAGTCGAAATTAACTAAGACAATGGTTGGTACATGCACGACGACGCAAAGGGAGTTTTACTTACCAGAGTTCCGATTCTAATTTATTGCCCAATTAAATAGATGTCTGATATCAATATGCGGTATTCCAGTGCAGGTGAGAGACAACGTGGTCACTTAGAAGCTCACATCGTAGTTAGTTCAGAATCGGACATCGTACTGTATAGCAAATCGGACACTGGCGGAAGTGAGGGGAGGAGTTTTAACGTCGATCTGGAAAAGAGGAGCGGCGACCTCATATATATCTAGCCTCTTTCCCCCAACGCGGTATTCGTGGTACCGGGTACCGATTGTACCGGATATTGGGATGAGTCATGCATATTCAGCTATCTAAACTGCCCTGTTACCGCCGAACCTTTAAAAGTTAGACGGAGATGAGAGCTGATAAGTAGATTTACCTGGTCTGTAGCTGTAAGTTGCGACGCGATTTGTCACTTTTAGCGGAGATGCCCTCAGTGTAGAGCGCACGAGAAACATTAGGCGCCCGTTCGATCTTACCAATCAATGTTCCGTTGATCCGACCGTTTGCTAATGAGGTCATAGGAGGCTACCCTTGAAACCCTATAGAGTGCTGTAAAGCGGCACGACTCACAGCTTTCGCAGTCGCCGCGCTCCTCTGAAGTCCTCATTGAGTCCGTGATGTTGAACACACATGGTCGAATGCCGTTAATACACTGGATATCTGGCGCCATCTTGGCATTTCTCCTATTCGTCGCCATTCCAATTGGAATCCAAGCCCAGGAGCTTTCAGATAACCAAATTGGTCTAATTAGCTCTAGGTTGGCTGAGGCTGCTCAGGCAAGGTGGGTGTTTCTTTCAAGAGCGTTCCTTTGAACTTTAGTGTCGCTTACCAATTTAGCTGGGAGCTCGGAACAAGGTCACAGGCTATACTAGAGCTGAACGCAACGCCCTACTCCGTATTCTCGCGAACATCCGAGTCGCTACCACCACCAATCACTATCCCAGGCGAATTGCGCAATCCCCTCCAGCCATTTTTTAACATTGCTCGACAAATCCTATTAAACACGCAATCAACTTCAAACGGTAATTCGCTTGCCTTCTCCGAAACTCAAAAATCAATCAATGAAACATTCCCCTATAATTATACCTGACAGGCTCTCAACCCTTGATTCCTGATGGATCCGCCGCCGACCCCGCATCGAACGGAATGTGTGTCGTACTCGCCAACTGGACCCAACAAGATAACGGAACGATCGATTACGCAGGCGCAGCGCGAAACCAGCTTGACTACCTCTTCAGCGACGCCGTCCCAAAAACCTCAGATGGCGCCATTTCGCATCGAGTGGATCAACTTCAGCTTTGGTAAGTAAATATTGGATGAATCGTTCCGAGCATATAGCTGAAAGGTGTGTATCCTGGATGTAGGAATGACTTTGTTTACATGGTCCCACCCTTTCTCGCATACTACGGGGCCATTACGTTGAACCGGAGCTTGCTTGTCGAATCATATAACCAAGTAAGTCTTTACCGGAATTATCTCAGAGATTCGAGGACTGGTATGTGGAGACATATCCTGCTGGGAACGGTGGGTAACGATGAAGGCTTTTGGGCCACTGGAAACGGATGGGCTGCTGCTGGAATGCTTCGAGTACATGCGACTATCCAAAACTCCGAGTATGCGAATACCCTTCAGTCCGAGCAAGAATCTCTCGCAAGCTGGGTCTCGGAGATACACGACGCAATTTACCGCTACTTGGTATGCTCGTTTGATCATAGTTAAGTCGGGACCTACACACTTGCTTACCATGTATTTAGGACCCATCGAATATCTTCACCAACTATGTCAACCAGCCTCGCATCGCACCAGGTAACTTCTACGATGCTGCTTCTACAGCCTTGTTAGCTGCGACAGTATATCGGGCCAGTACCCACCTTGGGCAAGACTCTCATATACGCTTCGCTGAGCGCTCGAGGGCGACCTTGTTCTCTCGACAGCCATACACCTCGTCCAACTCATCTTCACTGGACGGGTACTCCCATTTCACCTCTGACGGCTGGCTAAGACCTGTTGTAAATCCTCACCAATACGGGATCGAGGGAAACCAAAGTGCAGAAGCACAGGCATTTGTCGTCATGCTTCATGCCGCTTACAACGAATGGAAAGACGCTGGAAGACACGGGAATGGTGCATCTCTGGGTTACAACGTTCTCGCCTTGAATGCAGCATCTCTTCGGATTGTTGTACTGGGACAAATAGTATATTTCGCGATGTAAAAAAGCACGGGCATTGGGAAGTGACGTTGTGAAAATTAGAGACCGAGAACCGTCGCTTGTATGGGTGCCGAGACCTCCCATTGCGAGTTCAAGTCGATCTTCTTTTGAGCAGGGACCGAACAAATCCAGTCAAACTTGCCATCCTTGCCCAACGACTCTATCGAGTTGGTAACTTCTTCGTCAGCGCCATGCCACTGGGCAACAATGCCTTCGGAGACTTTGACAGTCTTCTTCAGGTCCTTCGAACCTGCTCCCGTTGCTTTGTCTGGGTGTATGAGGTCAGGAGAGAGGAGCTTGATGTTTATTTGAGCGTCTTGAGCGATAGGAATGCGGTCTGTGATTTTCAGGTTATCGATGACAGAAGATTTGGAATTGTGAATAGTGATGCGCTGAGAGAAGGCGGTTGAGGACGTCTTATTGATAAGTCCTGACTGAGATGCCTTTTTGATACGGGGATGATAGGTGACGCGAATAGAAGGGTCGAGCCTGCAGGGGATGGTCGACGGTCAATTATGAGTTTAATGCTAGATAGACACGACGCTTACCCTAACGAGCAAGTAAAGGTTTCTTGCGGGCTAACAAGAGGAACAGTCGAATTCGAGATAAAGGCTCCGTCAACAAATACGCTCGACGGGCCACTGAGGAGCGTATACTCCGACACATTCTTGACGTTTGCCTGTTGGTCGCAGCTTTAGGCCAACGCAAAGAACGGGATTATAATGACGTACCGTTAGATGAACACTAACGTCAATGCTAGGAACGCAAGCCCAGCTCAGTTTGGCGTCAGGGACCATGCTTGCGACAGTAACGCTGTGCGCCACTCCATCCGATGGAATCGTGATGAGACCTGCAATCTTGTACGTCGCGTTTACTTCCCCTTTGGAAGATATAGCCGCATAGGTCGCACTTAAATCTGGAGCAGGGCCCCCGTCAAATGACCCAAAGCCCATATCGTCGTCCGACTCTTCTTCCTTGAGGGCTTCAGCAGTAGACGAGGTGGTTGCCCGCGATTTTGTACTGAAAACACTTTGTCTTTTCTTCTTTTTCTGGATTGATGGTGACGGGTGATATATAACGAGCGGCCACGAATCAAGAGAGGGGATGGAGAGTGCAAATGAGGGCGCTGCAGTCTCAAGGACCAAGGGAACATCGTTCCAATCCTATTATCGAATTAGCGAATTGTACCATTGCTTGGTCAGAAAACAAGGACGCACCTCTCCACTGTCCTGAGTGACCGAAGCCTTATACAAGATCTCCACAATGTTCTTCTGAGATTGCGTATTCGCCCGTATATCGTACTTGGGTTCCCAACGCGCAGCAGTAACCACTGGAAACTGGTCTTTAGACTCAGAACAAAGCTGAGCTAAGAAGGCTCACCGTATTTCAGAACCAGTTCGATCGAGGTCTCTGATTCGGCGAACAATCCGATGCTGGCCGTCATGAGCAAGCTCCAATTCACGGTGACGGAGTTAGTCAACGCCGCCCGTTCTGCGACAATCTCCTTGTTGATTTTCTTCAATTCTCGCTTGAAGGCAGCGATCATGTTGTCATATTTCTCCGTGGCAGAGTAATAGTTATCCACGATGGAGAGCACATCTGTGGGGTTGACGTCTTTTGCTCGCACTGACTTGATGTACTCTTCAAGTCCACCCTGAGAACTCTTGCAGCGCTCAATGGACTTATCCACATCCTCCTTTCGCTCGAGAAGCTGTTCCAGCTTAGCTGACGTCGTAGGGGCTTTCTCCGGAATGGCTTTAGTGACATATACATCATGGATGGTGGCAAGGCCTTGTCCTTCGACTCTACACCCTATGATGGTTGAAGGACTCTGGATTGACGAAATGGTCTGATCCTTACCGAATGGAGCTCTTGTCCAGGTTATTCGGCAGTCCTGATATAATCACCAGGTTCTGGCCCGCAGCAGCAGTCAGTTTAAACCTACGGGAAACATCTGCACGGTTTGAATACAGGCTGACGCCGACAATCTTGCCGTCATCTACGCTCTGTAGTTTAACTTCGTTGACGGTGTAAGCTGGGGGAAGGGCAGAAGTCGACATGGTCTCGCACAGAGGGGCTGTCATTAGCTCCCTTTATATCCCCAACATTTAAGAGTGACACTGCCTCGATGCTGAGAAACGTCAAGCGCGGTGACCGGTCTCTATGTTTTATGTTTGTATTTAGTCACAGCCTGTAACCGGAGCTCACCGAGAGGCCCTGGATATAGTTACATACGTATATCATGTAATGTTTCTTGCAACGCCGCATTTGCAGCTTTTGCTTGATGAGCAGCCTCAAATGGGTTACTCCCAAATATGGGTACGAGACAAATAGGGTAGGAAGGCCCATGGCGGATTGATGGCGGGACGCTCCACGCCTGCCCGTGGGAAAGTGGCCCAGCGGCACCGACGCCTCCACTGCCTGCCTTGCCACCATCAAGGATTCATAACTCTCGACCAGTGGCGAAGGGGTTTGACTCGGAGTTCTTGGGACGTTCGTCTTGGTCGGAATCAGGCGGTGAATCTCGGACAGTATTGAATGTCTAATGCCCTGGTCTAACTCGAAATGGTCTCATCTGCGTGGGGACTCCGGAGCGTCTCAAGGCCCCTGGCAATACTTTGTCTGGCGTGTGCGACATCAGGCCACAATATCTTATAAAGTACCTCAATAATCTTGTCTCGCCCATCTTGTCAATCTGATCCGCCTCTGTTCCCTCACGCAACGATCAGACTTCTTCTGAGCGTTCACCTGCCAGTTTCGGGCCTTCCGCTTGTTGATCAGTCGCCCGTGGAAGGTTGCAACGGCAATCTCACCTCATCCTGTCTAGCTTCTCTCCAGTCAGGGGCAGAAAAACTCTGAAAACCCCAATCATCTAGGGTCCAGTTGCAGCCCCTGACTTAGATCCCAGACACTCCCCCCACCTGTCAGGCCTCAGGCCTGGTGTGCGCTCTGGATTCGGGCTCTACAACGAAAGTCTCGTCTCGTCTCGTTTCTCAATCAGGAGCTCCAATGCTCTCTGAATCTCGATCGTCTAAGGTCTAGTTTCACCCCTGATGACCTGATGACTGTATCAAGACTGGATTGCTTCGAATCTATGCTCTTGCGAATGGCTTGTGTGCGACACGATCTCAGACTCTAGATCTCTTATAATGCATAATCATTGCGTCTTGTCGGGTCCAATCAAATGTCTCCCTCCAGTATTTCTAGTCCATTATTTGGTCGTAGTTCGAGGATGATAGCAGTTCGGTGGGGTTGTCCTCCGTCATTTGCGGGTCAGACAACTCCAGAGTCGATGCGTATCTCCTTTCGCGACTCCTGTCTTGCATTAGGCAAGGGGCTGAGAACTCTGGGGAACGCACACCCCTGATTAACGCAGAGCTGTAAGACTGTCGCTCAAGTCTCAGAACGAATCTCCTATCCATCTGAGACACTAGGCCTATTTAAACCCGGCCTGTCCTCCCAGACAATTCAATCGTTCTTCATCGAACACAATCATTTACCATAATCAAACTTCTTCATTCTCACAAACAATCTCGTATCATCATGCGAAAGTCTTCGACT